>CM038721.1:8783985-8833985 GCA_021613375.1 Megaleporinus macrocephalus | reverse complement strand
TTTTTATTTGTTTTTTTTTAATTTACTGTTAATTTTGTTAAACTAATAACTAGAGATGGACCGATCAGCGTTTTTGAGGCCGATTCCGATCGCTGATCACCTTTTAGCGCGATCGGCCGTTAGCCGATACCAATAGAGGGCGGGGCTATTAGACACGGCAGGGCTACATATTATTAGCCCAAGCAAGTCATGAAACATGGTCTAAACTGGTTTATTACCATTTTTAACAAGCTCATATGTTATATTTTATATAATGTATAATAATATATATAATGTTATATTATATTTGTAACTAAATTAGAAGTTGGTCTATGTGGGAGTAAACCGCTTGATAAGCTCCAGAAGAGCCACATCTGAAAAGTATTTCTACTAGGAACAGCAGAGCGTGAATCCAGGTGGAATATTAAGCAGCAGAATGAACGTCTTCTACAGCCGAGAAGAGCTGCTTATCTAGAACTATAAACTCAATCACTCTGGCTGTGGTTCTTTAGCTCTCTGGCTGTTTCTGCTGCTGTACTGTTAGTACCGGTCAGATCTGGTCTGTATGGTGTTCTGGGTTGTTTGTTTTGTGCTAGCTGTGTGTGCTAGCTCTGCTGTTTACTGATACTCACTGTATTCAGTGTGTGGTGTCTCTGAAGTGCTGTATCAGATTAGTAGAGTTTAATGTCTTTGTTTTGGTTCCCGCGAGAGACGCTGATGTTACTAATTTAACAGATGTTATAAACTGTCCTGGATGAGTTTGAGTCACATACGGTAACAAACTGTCAGACGGACGATGTTTTCTTTTCGTACATGCGGTGAACGATTAAACTGTTCTCGCTTAACCACTGCTTTAGTCAGTCTGAGGAAGACAAAACATTATGTATTTCCACCTAGTGGTTCAGATAGGAATTGCAGGGAGCTGACCGGAAGGGGTTTTATGCAGGCCTTCTCTTCCTGGATGAAACGCTAGCTGGAAATACAGAAATTAGGCTCATTTGTTTACCACCATCGATCAGCTCTCGAAACCGGCCGATCGCCGATCACATATTTTGATTAAAAATCGGCCGATACCGATACATGGCTGATCGATCCTTCCATCTAATAACTACATAAAACTCTGTAATAAATACATGTAGTCCTGCTTGGGCATATAGCCCCGCCTCCAATCGGTATCAGCTATCAGCCGATCGCGCTGAAAGGTGATCGGTGATTGGAATCGGCCCTGGTAAGCATAAAGTATACAGATAAACAGATGGACTACAGTCTGGAACTGCAAAGTGCTTATATATGATAAAATAGATGAAGAAATAAGAAGGAGGTTTTAATCTTATGGTTATCTGTGTGTTTAACTACAACCGTTTAACTACGTTTCACTGAAGGGGCCAGCCTCATTCAGGCCGTGACACTCCTCTTCATACCTGTCAGCCAGAGCAGCGTGTATCTCCATCCTCACTTCTGCTCCATCCTTTATCTCCATCCTCACTTCTGCTGATTCACAGTGACCACACAGGCTCTCCTCTCTGGGCAGCCAGGTTTTTCTGTGTCTGCTCGACTCTGTGGCCAGGCTGTGGTCACTCATCCTGTATTTGGTGAGGATGTGCTGCTGCTGAGCGTATCTCACACAAAGGAGATCTCCCTTTCTCCCACTTTCTCTCTTCCCCTCCGTCTGTACGTCTCACTCTTTCTTTTCATTCTGCCTTCTTTTGCTTTCTTTCTTGTTCTTCTCTCTCTCTCTCTCTCTCTCTCTCTCTCTCTCTCTCTCTCTCTCTCTCTCTCTCTCTCTCTCTCTCTCTCTCTCTGAGCTGCAGGTTGTATAAGCTCCTGGCTGGGCTTTCAGTAAGGGGGCTATTGCTATGTAACAGTGGTAATGAATCAAATTAGCTCAGTTCCGCCGAGGCTGAGCTCTACACATTGGTGTAGGGAGATATTGTAGAGAGGAAATGAGCATATGTAAATGAAGATAAATGTGGTTCGTGCTGGGCTAGACTCCATCGGCGCAGCTCAGCGGCCAGAGCGAACGCAGCCGTGATTGGAATTCACTTTTACAGCCGAAGTACAATTGAAATGTTTCAGTGCGACCTGGAGAGAGCCGGGTTTGGAAAAGTCACTGTACGGCTCGGATCTGCAGCTGAAATCACTCACAGAGTCAAATTACATCAGGTCAAAGAAAACAGGCAGCCTAGACCCCCAAAACACTGCTGTGACTTATGTTAGATTCACACTGGAATTTATTTGCAGATTATGTTAGATTCACACTGGAATTCTAATTATTTACAATTTATGTTAGATTCATAATGGAACTGAAATCAGTGACAGCTAATGTTAGATTCACACTGGAATTCTGTGTATTTGCAGCTTATGTTGGATTCACGCTGGAATTTATTTACAATTTATGTTAGACTCACACTGGTATTCTAATTATTTACAATTTATGTTAGACTCACACTGGAATTCTAATTGTTTACAATTTATGTTAGACTCACACTGGAATTCTAATTATTTACAATTTATGTTAGATTCATAATGGAATTTAAATCAGTGACAGCTAATGTTAGATTCACACTGGAATTTATTTGCAGTTTATGTTAGACTCACACTGGAATTCTAATTATTTACAATTTGTTAGATTCATAATGGAATTTAAATCAGTGACAGCTAATGTTAGATTCACACTGGAATTTATTTGCAGTTTATGTTAGACTCACACTGGAATTCTAATTATTTACAATTTATGTTAGATTCATAATGGAATTTAAATCAGTGACAGCTAATGTTAGATTCACACTGGAATTTATTTGCAGTTTATGTTAGACTCACACTGGAATTCTAATTATTTACAATTTATGTTAGATTCACACTGGAATTCTAATTATTTACAATTTATGTTAGATTCATAATGGAATTTAAATCAGTGACAGCTAATGTTAGATTCACACTGGAATTCTGTTTATTTGCAGCTAATGTTAGATTCACACTGGAATTCTGTGTATTTGCAGCTTATGTTGGATTCATGCTGGTGTTCTGTGTATTTGCAGCTTATGTCGGATTCATACTGGACCTCTGTGTAGTTGTTGGTTGTTGTTGTTGGTTGTTGTTGTTGGTTGTTGGTTGTTGTTGGTTGTTGTTGTTGGTTGTTGTTGTTGGTTGTTGTTGTTGGTTGTTGTTGTTGGTCGTTGCTGTTGGTTGTTGTTGGTTGTTGGGTTGTTGTTGTTGGTCGTTGTTGGTTGTTGTTGTTGGTCGTTGTTGTTGGTTGTTGTTGGTTGTTGTTGTTGGTCGTTGTTGGTCGTCGTTGTTGGTCGTTGTTGTTGGTCGTTGTTGGTTGTTGTTGTTGGTTGTTGTTGTTGGTTGTTGGTTGTTGTTGGTCGTTGTTGTTGGTCGTTGTTGGTTGTTGTTGTTGGTTGTTGGTTGTTGTTGGTTGTTGTTGTTGGTTGTTGTTGTTGTTGGTTGTTGTTGGTTGTTGTTGTTGGTTGTTGTTGTTGGTCGTTGCTGTTGGTTGTTGTTGGTTGTTGGGTTGTTGTTGTTGGTCGTTGTTGGTTGTTGTTGTTGGTTGTTGTTGGTTGTTGTTGTTGGTCGTTGTTGGTTGTTGTTGTTGGTCGTTGTTGTTGTGTAATAGTAGTGTTGACGGCATTTATGGCTTCTTCTCCTACATTAAAGACGTTACTCATTCAGAACGCTGTTTAATCGTGGAGGGGAGGTGTGAGCGTAATTTGACTTGTCAGAGTGAACAGTTCAGCGGAGCTGCAGTTGTTTTATTTATGGCGGTTGTTATCTAATTTCAGTTTTTTTAGTCTGATAGCACACAAGTGCATTGACTGTTTTCCTTCACTGGCTTGTTATTATTTTGTGGGGGTTGAATGTCTAGTTCAGCAGAAAGCTGCAGTGTTTGTGTAAATCACGGCCATGTTTCTCTCGGTAAAGAGTCTCAGCTCTGCTATGGGTTTTTATTTATTTATTTTTTTGCTGTTTCCATACAGTTTATAGGCCTTATTTCCACTTTCTGAAAGTCTTTATGTTCTCAGTGGGTTTGTGTTACTCCATTCAATTTCCATGCTACACTTTACTGCTAGATTTGTTGTGGCTCTGAACGAAGTCTCTATTCAGTCCGAGGCAATTTGATGTTCTGTCGCGAACCAAAGACAGTCTGTGGCGTCGCAAGGCGTGGTAAAGAGAAGCGCGCTGCTCAGATCATACTGATATTTTTCAGACTTTTTACTTTCTGGAGAGACGTTTTTATAGTCAGGCTGTTTAAAAGTGAAGGAATTCATGATTAAAAGAGCTATTGTCTGGAACAGAGTCAAAGTCCTGTCACCCACAGCTCCCAGCAGACCAGAGCCGTTGTCAAAGCCGGAACCTGTCGAGACCAGGAGTCGGGCTGGAGCTTCAAAACACAGAGGAAAACCCAGAATCAAAAATAGCTTTAACTGCCACAGATTATAGAGGAAAAGCATCAAACAGATTCAAACATGAAGCAAGGCCTGTTAAACAATTAGAGATTAACTATAACTCATCACATTCCTCTTGCCATGATTTGACCCTGAAGATTGTTTGTTTGTATTTCTGACCACTGTATCTATATAAATTAATACATTCATCAGAAAATCATTTAACAGTCTTTCAAAGCAGAGTCTGAAGATGAAGGTCACATGATCTCCACAGAGTGAACATAGGTTCCAGTTTATAACTGTCAGGTGAGAGTGACTACAGTGACTGCATGACAGCCAATGAGAGTGTATGAATCAATGAATGAGTATGTGATATTTCATATGTGCAGTCAATAATTATATATATATATATATATATATATATATATATATATATATATATATATAATGTGTGTGTGTGTCACTGTCCAAATACAAACATGTATCTCCATTTTTGATGATTTTTTTATTGTTACTGAACGTTATGTGTGATGTGCTGGTGTTTCAGTAGCTGATGATATAAGATGCTGATACTAGGCTACTTCACTATACAGGATATGGCACTGAATCGTAACAGTTAGAAATGATGATGTTCAGGGCTGAATTCTAATTAAATACCCTTGTTCTATATGATTTGAATATTGTTTACATTGTGTGAAAATTTCATGATCAATGGACCAATAGATATGCTCCAAAATAGCTTGGAAATATTCTGGTTCCATTAACGCACATTAAAAGTAAAGGACATTTTTGGGCTCTACTGTAAAGTTGCCATACTTGTTTTTCATTGGTCAGTAACAGTGTATTTAGTGTCTATTTCATATATATATATATATATACATATATACATACAGTTCAGAGTAAAATCTTCAGGCATTTTAAATTTAGAATTTTTAGAAGGAACAAATGTTACTGCTGTCCAGTGGGAAACTGACTTTGCTGTCACTTTTGGAGTATTTCTATTGGTCCATCCATCTTGAAACCTAACAGGGCAGCTGTTGTGTTCACTTTACATAGAAAAATAAAAAATTAACAAAGTTATTTATATATGAGCTGATGTATTATATTAGGATTTCCCGAAATGTGGCGAACTGAATTTGTTTATTAGATTTCAGGCCAGACCTGAACCCCATCTCACTTGATTGCCACAATCAATCAGACCTAAATTTCTAGAAATGGATTACAGTGAACAGAGCTAGTGGCACTTGAAGGCTGATTTGAGAGACGCCAGTGCTAAATTCTGTGTACAGAGTTATTTCATCATGCCGGAAAGCAAAGGAATAAGTCTGGACCTCAGAAAGAAGGTAACGGATGCCCGTAGATGCTGGCTATTTCCAATCGTTTCCCGGTGTCCAGAGCAGCTATACGTGATCACCACATTCTGTTATATCAAAGCCTCGTCAGAAATGTCAACAACAGCCCCTGGATCTCTGCAGAGAACTGGCCTCTTCCGGACATGAAGTTTCAAGTATGACTATTGTGAGGGCTCTTCATCGTGGGTGGGCTTCAAGGTCATTGCCCAAGGAAACCTCCTTTGCTCACACAGAAGTACATCAAAGCAGGGATGAACTTTGACCGTGACCATCTGAAACCTGGGGATGAGCTTTGGAAGTCTCTGCTTTGGTCTGATGAGACTAAACTGGAGCCGTTCGGGCACATGGAAGAGAGAGACCTTCAACCCTAACAACAAAGGCTGCGTCCAGAAACCCTGAAAGTTACAGCTTTTCCAATCGATCCTCCTATTCCTCTCCCTCGCCACCCAGAAACTGATCATGTGATGCCACCTTACCGACTGGCCGAAGACTGAAGGAGATCAGAGGAGCAGCATAAAACGCCCACCTAACCCTACCGGCTTTAACCAGAGGATACACCAGTGTGTGATACCCAGGAAGACTTTAGGAAATTTGAATACGACATCACTGCAGACACGGCCAGAGAGAATGGACGAACGCTGAGCAGTCCAGCTACACTTTAAATTTCTGTGGGTTTATACACTGTCTGGCCAAACCACCATTTAAATAAGAAGGTACTCAAGTAGTAAGTCGTTGATTGGATAAGTACGACCATAACTTCCTATTTCTTAAATTCCCATATGGGAAATGTATCTTGTGGTCATGGAAAAGATGATACTGTGTTTCAGAGGGGTCATGTTATTGGCCTGCGTCAAGCAACTAGAACTGGATGCCTACAGTTTTATGATGGGAAAATCAAAAGAATCCTCTAATTGTAAACTTCGAGCTTGGAGGAACGACCTAAAGGAGGAAATATCTGAGGAAGAATGGAGCCTGGCTTGTGTGAAGGCCCATACGCAACCGCTAAATATTAATTCAAAATTTCTCGAATACAAATGGCTAGGCTGATGGTATTTTACACCATCCAGACTAAACCGAATTAACTCAAATATTTCAGATTCTTGTATTAAATGCAAACAGAATATAGGCACACTGTTCACTGTGTATGGGAATGCTCTGGATCCTGAATACAGGATTTCTGGAAAAGGGTAATCCATATAGTATCATTAATTGTTGACAAGGATGTTCCTCTTAGTCCTAAATTGTACATTTTTCAAATGTTCCCAGATGAACTTAAAATTAATTCAAATGAATCATCCTTGATTAACCTGTGTCTCCTTAAGCTAAACGTGTAGTAGCTCGATACTGGAAGCCCCTGGTCTACCACAGTGGATAACAGGAATGACCTCAAGCCTTGCATTGGAAAAAATAACATTCTCTATTAAGGGTAAAATGAACGAATTGAGAGATATATGGGAGGTGTTCCTGAACGTTCTCGAAAAGAGGGAGCTGACTGATTGAGGATGGAAAATTTAACGATGTGGACTTTGATATGGTGTAAATATAGCTAACCTGCTAAACAAAGATCCTTAAATAGGAACGCAACAAAGGACTTGGACACGACTGCAATGTAACAGATCAATGTAAAGTGAATTGTAAAGGTTATGTACACACTTTTTTTTTTTTTACACTTTCTTTTGTTACATTTGTTCTGATGTGTGCTGCTGTTAAGTTGGTCTTAATGACCATTGCTCAAATCTCTTTCATCATCTTGAAAATCTAATAAAGATATTGATTTAAAAAAAAAAGAACTGGATGCCTGAAGTTGGGTCCAGAACATTAATAAAACCTGGAAATATGATGGAGAACCAACCACCTCTCTGTGAGGAGCTGATAAATCTTGAAGGACCGTGATTGTATTTAAGCAGTAGAACTCATGGCGGTAGTGAAAGTAAGCTCTTTGATTTGTTGAATATTTTTTACAACCTATGGTGTCTGTTAAAAGCTTGTGGACACTGATCACACACTGAATGCCACAGGGTTTCCAAGATTGTTTAGGGTTTAGCAAAACCCGTCGTTTAGGGTTTTGGCTTACAGATCCTGCCCTAGCCCTAAGCCTTGGAGATACCAATGGTTGACCTGTTGACAGCTTGGACTTAAATACAGTGTGTTTGCTAGGTTTGAAGTTAGACCATGTTCAGACCAGACCAGTAGGGCTGTGTATTGGCAAGAACCTGGCGATACAATACGTATCGTGATACGGCGGTCACGATTCAATATATCGCGATATATTGCGATACTGCAAGCAAAGTAATATATTGTGATTTTTCAAATCCTACTATTAAAACACTCCACTATATGAACAGGTTTATCAGTGTTTACAGCAGCATTACACCCTTGGGCTGCTTGTTAATGTTGGAGTGGAGTTGAAAATGGATTACAACACTGCCATCTAGGGGTCAGTTGTTTAAACACAACACACAGTGAGTCACTGTCTGTCAGGGATCTGTGTATCGATGCTGGTTTTTTGAGAATCGATACAGTATCACTAAACATAATATCCCGATACTCGATATTTTCGATACTTTCTTACACCCCTACAGACCAGGGTTGAGCGCTCCCAGAACATCTGATCTGTAGTATCCTAAAAAATGTACTACAGTATAATATAATAGTATAATATGAATTATACTCTAAACTGGTCGCTCTTCATTCTGATGGCAAGAAGATAGTTACAAAAACCATAAGAAACCCACTCATTAGTGAGGCTAATCAGAAAGGAAGGCTGTCGCTTGCTACTAGCATGCCCCTGGATGCAGTGTTATGATCTGGGGTTGCAGTAGTTAGTCAGGTTGAGGTTAAGCAATGTTATGTGGCCATATATCCTAAATATACTGGTTCATCAGGTTGGATTGTGAAAGAGTCGTAATTAGGGAGCATGAAGAATCATTTTCAAACATGAGTTGACCACCACTGATCTTGAGTCCTGATCCTAACCCCACTGAAGGTCTTTGGAATGTGCTGGAGAAAACATTATGGAATGGTTTGAATCGCCTACTGTCAATAGAAATATAGTTGCAGCTCTGGACGGAAATAAATGCTGTGATGTTGCATCAGGTTTTCGAAACAATGCCCGAGCGTATGTGCTTCATAATCAAAGCTAAAGGCGGTCCGTCAAAACGATTTTTTGGCGGGGCAGCGTATATTTACTGGTGTTGTGTGTTTTGTAAGAATTGGTGTAAAGTAAAATAAGAACATGGAGTAGAAGATTACAGAGATGTGAAAAGCTTGGAAAGGAGGTACAGCACTACCCCCATCCACACATTCACACACACACACTAGCATTTAGTGGCAAGTTCGTATCCTAAACTTACCAGATCTTTGTACTGTTGGAGGAAACTGGACAACTTAGAGAAAACCCATGCAGATGCATGAAGAACATGCATACTCCACATAGAAAGGACCCTGGTGGCCTGGGAATCAAACCCAGACTCTTCCTGCTGTGAGATGACAGCATCTCAGTACATTCCAAATATAAACAGTTTGAATAATATTCACTACAGTATGTGCTTAGATTCGATATATATACACACTACCGCTCAAAAGTTCTTGTTTTCAATGGAGTATCTTCTTCCTTAACACAACAATGGACTGACGGGTCTCTAAAGAAAGTTGTTTCTTTCTGGTCATTTTGAGTCGGTCAGCAAGCCATCAACTGCTGATGCTTCAGATACTAAACTAAACTAGAATGTTGTTCCCTTTTATACTCACTTATTAGTAGAATGTTTTTCAGCTGTGCATCACAATTGAGCAAGAGTGTCCTAACAACCAATTAGTCCAATAACATCCTTAACTTGGATTGGTGGTCGTACCAGGAGATTTAGACAGAGGACTGAGAATTGCTGATAATAGGACAAAATATATATATATATATTTTTTATATATATATATATATATATATATATATATATATATATATATATATATATATATATATATATATATATATATATATATATATATATATGTGTGTGTGTAATTGTCGCTGTCCAATGAAAAATAAGTATCACAGGAGAGACCAAAAACATACTTTACTTTCAGTGGAAGTCAATGGAACCAGAATTACTTTCAAGCTGTTTTGGAGCAATTCTGTTGGTTCATTCATCATGAAATTGTCACACAGTGTAAACAATAATTGGTGTGTTTAAAAACTTAAAATCTACAAAAATTGAGATACATATTTTTCATTGGACAGTGATGATATATATATATATATATATATATATATATATATATATATATATATATATATATATATATATATATACAGTATATATATGATTGAATGTTTGGTAAAGGACAGTTATCTATTTTTTTGAGGTCACAGTGCTAAACCAAGCATGGAGCAGCGCTGGCATCTTCTGATATAAAAACGAAAACAATTGTGAACCTCTGCTGCTTCTGAAATATTAGCCAAGACCATGACCCTGGCCGGACGCTCATTCTGACCAACACATTACGGCCGTGACTGACCAAGGCTTCAGCCAATATAATGTGAACGAGGCTGTAAAACTGAAATCACAACATACAGACATCAATACAGCTCCATTATATATACATGTGTCTGAAACGTGGATTGATCAATCAGACTGCTGTGAGTTCAGACTGAAGTCTCGTTAGACTGCGTGACTTGTGTAGTGTGACGTTCCTGAATTGGAAGTGATTTTGTCTCTTTGTGCTGTTTGTTCTACTCTCATGCTGCCTTTTCCTACGGCTTTGTTCTGTTCGGCGCACTGAATCAAGTGCTTGCTGTGCCGCTCCACAGTTTACAGAGCGCGTGAGCTCCGCTTATCATTCATAATTCAGCGCAAGTGGTTTTTATTGCTCTACATTAGGCTCTATTTTACTCTATGGAGCAGAACAGCTGTATTTACTGCAAACTTGATCGTTTACTAACACGGAGACTGAGGACGTTCGGTGTTTCACTGCGACATTACTGTAATTACTGTGTTTGCTCAATGGCCACTTTATCGGAAACCCCTCTCTTGTAGCTCCTGCTTTCTACTACACAGTTAAGAGACTGCATCCAATCTGTTGACGCACAGTTTGTTGGCCATCAGATTTTCAGCTGTATGGTAGGCTCTGATGTTTTCTGCACAAAGGTCATTCATTTATATGGGGTCCCAATCATAGCTACAGAGAATACTGGACCCCTAACAACCACCTGGAAGACCCGGTACTGCATGAATACCAGGTCTCTTCTGATACAGCTTATGTAATCTCCAAAGACAAGCTCTGACTGGTGTATCAGGGCACTCTTGAGCTAGTGGGGTATCAATTGGGCTCATTGGGCTGTGGAGCATAGGAACCTGGAGCGATGGAGCACCATCCGGTTTCTTTGGGCCTCACTAATGCACCATCAAATCCTAACAACAATGTTCCAACTTCTAATGGAAAGTCTTCACCAGAGAGTAGACGTTACTGTTACTGCAGACTCACTATTAATGGCCATGTTAGAGGAACCCCAACAAACGTGCCTCTTTAAGTCTCTGAACTGGCTCAGTAGATCATGAACAGCTTGAGATGGTGGAGGTTTTAGTCCTTCTTATACCTCCTATGATGTTTTTTGACAGATCCTCCACAGTTGTGTCATCATGACTAAACTCCAATCACCCCGCAAGCCGACGTATTCTATCGTAATTACTCTAAACGTACTGCAATGTTTGACGTGGCAGGGATTGTTTTCCTCTGCCATGTCATGTTGACAGCTTTAGAGATAATAATTGGTGGTAATAGTGTCAGTGGCTGTCAGGTGGGTGCTGACGCATCAGGTCATTACTGTCATTAGCTCAGTCTTGTTGCTGTACCTTGTGTCATATCAGTGCACATCAGTGAACATGTACAGTATCGGAGCGTTCTTTTCAGCTTTGAATATAAAAAATGAGCTTTAATTTAGAAATCACCCCCAACAAAACTCATCATTTCTGTTTTTATTGTGTCCAAATTCAGTTGTGAATATTTACTCTAACTATTGATTGAATTGAAGTCACTAATTTGCTGTTCAGTCCAATGAAACTCACTCTGTAGGTTTAAATAACGTTAAGAAAAAATGCTTTGGAAAAGTTGCACTGGTTGAATATACCGAATGTGAAAGAGTGCAAACACAAATTCGAATGAATCCCGTTTAATTAAGTCTAGCTTTTTAAGTTTGGCTTCAGGGAAGACTGTGCGATAAGAGAAAGCATGCTACTCTTTGCTGCTAGCGTTAGCCATATAGACGGCTGGGATTCTTGGCGCTGGCTCCGTGACTGGCAGAAGGTTAACTGCTTTCTTATCAGACGGCCGCATGAGCGACGGTCACTCGGCGGTTTTTACACTCTGCCCACCAAGCCTTGGCATGCACCGAAACTATTACTGAGGGAGCTATCGCTCTGTTTAATCCTGGACAAAACAATGCCTAGACTGAGCGCTCGCTAAATCCCATCCCCATCTCTCCTATCCCCCTCCTCCATCGCTGCCTTTCATTTCAGCCTGAACAGCTCAAATAAGCTGAATCGGATCCCAATTCTCCTCTCAGTCCTCTCCGTTATCTCAGTCCTCACGCTTTATACTGATAAGTCCAGATTTACTGTCGCGCTGCTCTGTTATTTAACTGTAAGCATGTTATCATGCAATAAATTACATTCACAATCCAAATGGACAGGTTTCATTGCACCTTTGATGGTCCAGAACCAACAAAACATGGAACCAGGACTTTTGTATGTTGAAGAGCCTGGATACGGGTGGAGTGTTTTTAGCTTTAGTGCTGGAGAGGCTGTGTTTGCATTGTGAACCGTAACCTTAAGTCATCAAATTTTTTGTCAGGAAGTGTTATTTGATATCCTAAATTTACAATAGGATTATCCCTACCCAAAAGTAAAAACCAGACATCTACCAAACAAGCGAATTTCCTAATATTTTAAGTCTTTGGGTCCAGCCCTAATCAGAAATCTGTCTTTTAAAAAAAAAAAATGGATGATTTTACGTTTACTTTTTTTCAATGGCTGTAATGTTATCAGGCGGCATGGTGGTGTAGTGGTTAGTACGGTGGTGTAGTGGTTAGTATGGTGGTGTAGTGGTTAGTACGTTGGTGTAGTGGTTAGTATGGTGGTGTAGTGGTTAGTATGGTGGTGTATTGGTTAGTATGGTGGTGTAGTAGTTAGTACGGTGGTGTAGTGTTAGTATGGTGGTGTAGTGGTTAGTAAGGTGGTGTAGTGGTCAGTATGGTGGTGTAGTGGTCAGTATGGTGGTGTAATGGTTAGTATGGTGGTGTAGTGGTTATTATGGTGGTGTAGTGGTTAATACGGTGGTGTAGTGGTTAGTATGGTGGTGTAGTGGTCAGTACGGTGGTGTAGTGGTTAGTAAGGTGGTGTAGTGGTCAGTATGGTGGTGTAGTGGTCAGTACGGTGGTGTAGTGGTTATTATGGTGGTGTAGTGGTTAGTACGGTGGTGTAGTGGTTAGTATGGTTGTGTAGTGGTTAGTACGGTGGTGTAGTGGTTAGTAAGGTGGTGTAGTGGTTAGTACGGTGGTGTAGTGGTTAGTACGGTGGTGTAGTGGTTAGTAAGGTGGTGTAGTGGTTAGTACGGTGGTGTAGTGGTTAGTACGGTGGTGTAGTGGTTAGTACGGTGGTGTAGTGGTTAGTACGGTGGTGTAGAGGTTAGTATGGTGGTGTAGTGGTTAATACGGTGGTGTAGTGGTTATTATGGTGGTGTAGTGGTCAGTACGGTGGTGTAGTGGTTAGTAAGGTGGTGTAGTGGTCAGTATGGTGGTGTAGTGGTCAGTACGGTGGTGTAGTGGTTATTATGGTGGTGTAGTGGTTAGTACGGTGGTGTAGTGGTTAGTATGGTTGTGTAGTGGTTAGTACGGTGGTGTAGTGGTTAGTAAGGTGGTGTAGTGGTTAGTACGGTGGTGTAGTGGTTAGTACGGTGGTGTATTGGTTAGTACGGTGGTGTAGTAGTTAGTATGGTGGTGTAGTGGTCAGTACGGTGGTGTAGTGGTTAGTATGGTGGTGTAGTGGTTAGTATGGTGGTGTAGTGGTTAGTATGGTGGTGTAGTGGTTAGTATGGTGGTGTAGTGGTTAGTATGGTGGTGTAGTGGTTAGTATGGTGGTGTAGTGGTTAGTAAGGTGGTGTAGTGGTTAGTACGGTGGTGTAGTGGTTAGTATGGTGGTGTAGTGGTTAATACGGTGGTGTGGTGTAATCTACAGTTCCTCCACTCATTTCAGTAAAATTACTCACATTAAACCACAGCACGGCTTTGCTAGCACTAGCACTAACTGCAGCTGCTAAGAGTTAACTGCAGCCCATCCCAGACCTCAGAACTCAGCGGGGGTCTGTTCCTCGCGGGCCGAAATAATAGCGCTGCTGTTTTCATTCCTCCAGGAGAGAAAGAGGACTGAAGGGAGGGAGTGTAGGGGGGGAGTGCAAAAACAACCCAGATAAACAAGACGTCCTCTAAATAATCTGGCCTGTGCACTCTCTGATCTGAAGGCTGGTTGATGTCTACACGCTCGCGTCTTTGATTTACATGTAGCTGTTTTGATATTTGTTTTAATCCACCTACAAGCTCATCACAGTACTCAAACAGAGGAGCGTGTCGTCTCCTGCCTCTTTGATTCGGAGGATGGGAGCTGGATTTACGGCTCCGATGAGCCTCCGCCACCACAAGGGAGCAAAACAAAAAAGAAACGTTAAGGTGGCTTTAGCGCTAGCCTGGCACTGCTGGCCTTTTCGGGCGGGGGTGGCTAGAAGATGACACTGCAGTTCCACGATCCCATGTTACTGGTTTTCAGGATTAATTGAAGCTGGTCGGGTCGGATCTGTAATATCCGGTATACATCCTGACTGTATTAGCAGGGATTTGTTGCATTAGCATATTGTTTGCCGGGAGTTGTCAATTAATATGCTGCATGGAATATTACTGGCCGCTGATTTCATTAGCAGCGCTGTTTATTAGCTGTAGGTTTATTAACTTGCTGTAAGCCTCCGGCGCTCGTCAAGGTGGAAGGCAGACGGATCTCAGGACGTGTTTTACTTGTAGCTCTGCTTCGACAGGTTATTACAGGAGGAGCTTTGGCGTGTGTTAGCAGTGTTCGCTACGTTAAAACGCAAGTAGGTTGTGTTGCGTTATTTAACAAATGCCAAGGAAAATTCAGCCGTGGCAGAGAGATGGACATGAGCTGCGATGACCCACACAATTACAGCATGATTCTGCAACGACGCGAGGCTGTGTTATATTAGCATAACAATGGAGAAGCGTTAAAGTCGTCTAGGATTCAGAAAACACAAGCTCGCTCATAGGTTAGCACTTTAGGAGCTGCAATGGAGGCCTAGCACATTCAGAGGAGTCAACCGGGCTTCCATATACAAAAAAAGTGGAACCAGAAATGAATGGTGCTGTCGTTCTCCTAAGTTCCAGATAACTGACTGTGAATACCAGCTGTCGACTAGCTGTGCACACCACCCGTAACGAAAGAGACAAAAGTAAAAAAGTAAAAAATATTCTTTGTTGTGTTAATACTGCTTTGTCATGCTTACCACTGATTCCCGACTCATGTTTCCAGCCACTCTCTTCTTCATTATTGCTACTGAGCCCTGATTGGTTGGCATTACTGCTACTGAGCACTGATTGGTTAGCATTACTGCTACTGAGCACAGATTGGTTGGCATTACTGCTACTGAGCACTGATTGGTTAGCATTACTGCTACTGAGCACAGATTGGTTGGCATTACTGCTACTGAGCACTGATTGGTTAGCATTATTGCTACTGAGCACTGATTAGTTAGCAGTACTGCTACTGAACCCTGATTGGTTGGCATTACTGCTACTGAGCACTGATTGGTTAGCATTATTGCTACTGAGCACTGATTAGTTAGCATTACTGCTACTGAGCACTGATTGGTTAGCATTACTGCTACTGAGCCCTGATTGGTTAGCATGACTGCTACTGAGCACTGATTGGTTAGCATTACTGCTACTGAGCACAGATTGGTTGGCATTACTGCTACTGAGCACTGATTGGTTAGCATTATTGCTACTGAGCACTGATTAGTTAGCATTACTGCTACTGAGCCGTGATTGGTTGGCATTACTGCTACTGAGCACTGATTGGTTAGCATTATTGCTACTGAGCACTGATTAGTTAGCTTTACTGCTACTGAACCCTGATTGGTTCACATTACTGCTACTGAGCCCTGATTAGTTAGCATTACTGCTAATGAGTGCTGAATAGTTACTGCTACTGAGCTGTGATTGGTTGGCATTACTGCTACTGAGCACTGATTGGTTAGCATTATTGCTACTGAGCACTGATTAGTTAGCATTACTGCTACTGAGCACTGATTGGTTAGCATTACTGCTACTGAGTCCTGATTAGTAAGCATTATTGCTACTGAGCCCTGATTAGTCAGCATCACTCTTACCGAGTCCTAATTGGTTAGCATTACTACTACTGAGCCCTGATTGGTTGCCATTCCTACTACTGAGCCCTGATTGGTTAGCATTACTACTGCTGAGCCTTGAGTGGTTGTTGGGCCATGAAATGAAATGAAATGAATTAATTAATTAATTAATTAAGCACCTTAATACAGTTCACAGCCATTTTTAATTATTCACCCACTTCCAGCAGTTTAGCTCCTCCCATTCACGTTAAAGGAGGAGTGTTTTAGGCTTAACTGCTTTTTAAATGTGGCACCGGCAGCCACAGCAGAGCTCATTTACATATGCCAGTCTTAAAGGCACAGTAATGGAGAGAGTCTGTTTAATTGGAATAGATCAATAGAAAAATGGATGTGTGAAAATGAGCTCAGACACATTTTTCTTGCGTTTATTTCTTTGTAAGATACGGGCTCTTTAATGTTTACGGCTTTGAAAGCAATTTAATATTGGCATCAAGTCATTGTATACATGTGTCTGCACCTACATTAGTTTAAAGCTGTTTAATTCTAAACTTGAATGAGTTTTGAAGTCTCCTGGCTGAGATTCTGTATCACTTATAAACGTATCTTATGCTATGACACAGTTATTAAGTATAAACCGGTGTAAGGCAGCATGCAGAGCCCGAACGAGCAGATTGTTGAGGAGCTGCTCGCGATCAAGGGAGAGCCTCTGTCTTTTTATAGCTCTAAAATGAAAACGGTATTTAAATATTAAGATTTTCTCTGGTGGGTCGGTCTTGGATGCGTCTACAGGAGCGCAGTCCTGCCAGCAGCTTCAAACAGGAGGAAGAAATTCAGACTAAACGCAGGGCTTCTGAAATAAACATCTCCCTGCCGCTCTCCTTCCAGCAGAACAGAGCTGGGGAGGAGTGAGGAAGAGGGTGAGCGGAGAGGCTGAAGCTCAGTGTGATGCGTGTAATATGAAGAGAGCGTTTCCTCTGTGGTTCTCATGGTTCTTTAAACGGCTGCTGCTCAGGGTCACCTGCAGAACGCGCGGGGCTCTGGGCTTCCTGCTGAAATGTTAATACGGCTTGACTCACAAAGGTGAGGGGTCCCGGGTGGGCTACTGCAGCAGTGGTGGGGGGGAGTGGTAAAAGCAGAATGTAGAGAGAGAAAGGAGAGAGCAAGAAGGCAGAGAGAAAGAGAGGAGATAAAAAGGGGAGAGAGAGGTGTGGTGGAGAAAGAAGGAGGAGAGGGAGAGAAACATAAAGGGGAGAGAGATGAGGATGAGAGGAGAGAGAGTGAGGGAAATGGGGAGGAAGGATACAATGTAAGAAAGAGAGAGGAGAGAAACAGGAGGGGGGATAGAAAGAGGAGAGAGTGAGAGAGATGGGGAAAAGATACAGGTCAGGAAGAGAAGAGGTGGGGAGAAAGACAGTGAGAAAGAAAGAGAAGAATGGGAGAAAGAAGCTGGAGAGATAGAGAAAGCAAAAGGAGAGAGAGAGAAGACAGAGAAAGAGAAAGCAAAAAAGAAGCAAAAGAGAGGGAAAGAGAAGACGAAAGAGAAAGAAGAACGAAGAGAGGGAAAAAATGGCAGAGAGGGAGAGAAAAAGGGGAGGGAGGTGTGGAGAGAGGAGAGAGAAATGGAGGAAAGAAGGATACAATGTAAGAAAGAGAGGAGAGAAAGAGAAACAGAAAAAGAAGAGGGGGCGAAAGACAGAAAGAGGAGAGTGAGAGAGATGGGGAAAAGATAAAAGTGAGCAGAAGAGGTGGGGAGAAAGAAAGGGAAGAATTGGAGAAAGAAGATGGAGAGAAAGCGAAAGAGAGAGGGAGAGAGAAAGATGAAGAAAGGGGAGGCGTAGAGAAGGAGAAAAAGAAAAAAGATAAAGGGAGAAGAGGGGTAAAAAAGTAAAAGAGAAGAGGGTGAGAAAAAGAAGACGGGAAAGAAAGAGAGAGAATAAAATGGCAGAGAGAGAAAAAGGGGAGAGATTAGGATGAGAGAGAAATGGAGGAAGGGAGGATACAATGTAAGAAAGAGGAGAGAAAGAGAAACAGGAGAGGGGAGAAAGACAGAAAGAGGAGAGAGTGAGAGATGGGGAAAGGCTAAAGGGGAGAAAGAATGAGAGAGAAAGAGAATAATGGGAGAAAGAAGATGTAGAGAAAGAGAAAGCAAAAGAGATAAGGAGAAAGATGAAGGAAGATGCGTAGACAGAGAGAAAGCAAAAGAGAGAAAGATTAAGAAAGAAGAGGGCTAGAGAAAGCAAAAGAGAGAAAGAGAAAAGAGAGAAGATGGTTAGAGAAAGAGAAATCAAGAGTGAAAGAGAAAAGAAAAGAGGGCTAGAGAAAGAGAAAGCAAAAGAGAGAAAAGGAGAAAGACAGAAAGAGGAGAGTGAGAGAGATGGGGAAAAGATAAAAGGGAGCAGGAGAAGAGGTCGGGAGAAAGAAAGGAAAGAATGGGAGAAAGAAGATGGAAAAGAGTGAAAGAGAAAAGAAAAGAGGGCTAGAGAAAGAGAAAGCAAAAGAGAGAGAGAGAAAAGGAAAAAAGACAGAAGAGGGCTAGAGAAAGAGAAAGCAAAAGAGAGAAAGAGAAAAGGAAAAAAGAGGAGAGCTAGAGAAAGAGAGAGAAAAAGAAAAGGAAAAAAGACAGAAGAGGGCTAGAGAAAGAGAAAGCAAAAGAGAGAAAGAGAAAAGGAAAAGAGAGAGAAGAGGGCTAGAGAAAGAGAACGCAAAAGAGAGAAAGAGAAAAGGAAAAAAGAGAGAAGAGGGCTAGAGAGAGAAAGCAAAAGAGAGAAAGAGAAAAGGAAAAAGGAGAAGAGGGCTAGAGAAAGAGAAAGCAAAAGAGAGAAAGAAAAAGAAAAAGAGAGAAGAGGGCTAGAGACAGTAAAAGAGAAGAGGTTGAGAGAAAGAGAAGATGAGAGATGAAAGAGAAGACAGAGAAAGAGAAAGCAAAAAAGAAGTGAAAGAGAAAATAGGAACAAAGAGAGTGTGTGTGTGTGTGTGTGTGTGTGTGTGTGAGAGAGAGAGACAGAGAGAGAGAGAGAGAGAGAGAGAGAGAGAGAGAGCCCTGTTTCTCCTCTCCGGAAGCTCCATTAAGGCCAGTTGGAGGACGAATGATTCCCAGATGAAGACTCGCTCCTCCACCTTCATTTATTAGCGGAGAGAGTGCTGAGAGAGCAGAGACAGATTTAATGCATAGAGTGCCTTTAATTTTAAAGCGATAGTTCAGCTAAACATCTTATTTAGCCCCCCCCCCACACACACAGACCCCCACCACTGTACCCCTCACTCAGATGCAGTCTGAGATCTTTAGTGGAGGTCTTTATCTGGGGTCTGTGCGTGACCTGGTGTGAAGGTTGTGTTTCTATTGGTTTCTATGGACGGAGCATTGTATCTGCGAGTTTGGACACTTGACCAAAGGCTGCCAGAACTTGATGAATAGTCCAATCTGGGGTTGGACTGTAAGCCTGGGAGAAACTTCTGAGGAGCTCTGGGTGGAGGAAAATATATTGGGATGCCAAATATAGAACAAGGGGGCTGTGTGAGGAAGCCCACCGGGGAGCTTTTGAGAGCGCGTGAGCCGACGGATGCTTCTGCTTGAGTGCTTCTGCTCCTCTATCACACATACGAGCGCATTCAGGCCTCCTGTAGACTCTCTGTTTCTTCTCTGCTGGTGATGCTACACTGAAGCACCATCTCCTCACATGGAGTTCTGTTTAAAACAGAATAGCTGCAGTATGTACTTTATATATGTTTTGTTTTTTCAAACAGCTCAGCCACATACGCTTCAGCATCACGCTACGCTGAGAGTCCTTCCATACCAAGCTGTATTGAATTATTACTACAGGAACCGAGATCTGTCGGAGGTTTTATCCACCTGTCGTCGTCTGAAACGGACAGGCTTACAACGCTTTGTTCTTCTTTGTGATTCTAATTGTACTCATTTTGTAATTACTCTGTAATTTTGTGCTTTTTGTTTACGCCAAAGCGGAAAACCTCACAATAAGCAGCTCACAAATGCGTGAACAAGAAAAAGAAGAAGATCTGGTTGAACATAAAACGTTGTTTGTGGAACACAAAGCTTACGCTCAGCAGCCAGACGAGGCTGGCTAATACTTCTTAATACTGAAAACCAGTCGAGGGACTAAGCTTTGTAGGATATCTTCAAACATATCATCACCGTCCAATAAAAAAGCAGGTTTCTCCAAAATGGCAACTTTACAGGTGAAGCCAAAAACTGTCTTCACTTTTAATAGAAGTCAGTGGAACCAGATTTTTTTCCAAGCTATTTTGGAGCATTTTTTTTGGTCCATTCATCATGAAACCTTCCCACAATGTAAACATCAGCTGCTGCGTTTAATTGATGACCAAAAATAGAAATCAACAAAAGTGGAGATGTTCATTGGACAGCAACGATATCATCTTCTGCTACACTTCTAACATGTGTGGGGCAGCTTTATAGAAACGAATTACCCCTTATAGAATTACCCCAGTTGTGCCTGTTAGGCTGCTCTAATCCCAGCCAATCCCAGCATCATCAGGCGAAGGCAGGGTACACCATGGACAGGTGGCCAGTCCATCACATGGCCAACACACACTCACACCTAAAGGCAATTTAGAGTGAGTGATCAACCTAACATGCATGTGTTTGGACTTTGGACCAAGATCGTCTTGCTGTGAGGCGACACAGTGTATATATATATATATATATATATATATATATATATATACACATATATATATACACATATATATACACACACAAAGTTTAGGATCACTTTTCAATTCACAAACAATATTGTCCATTTCTTAATTAATGTAAGTGTATCAGATGATTTTTAAAGAATAAAAATGTTTGTATTAAAGTCTATTTTTGTATAGAGGCTTATTTTGCATATAGTCTATTATCAGTAATTCTCAGTCCTCTGTCTAAATCTCCTGGTACGGCCACCAATCCAAGTTAAGGATGTTATTGGACTAATTGGTTGTTAGGACACTCTTGCTCAATTGTGATGCACAACTAAAAAACATTCTACTAATAAGTGAGTATAAAAGAGAACAACATTCTAGGTTAGTTTAGTATCTGAAGATCAGCAGTTGATGGCTTGCTGACCGACTCACAATGACAAGAAAGAAACAACTTTCTTTAGAGACCCGTCAATCCATTGTTGTGTTAAGGATCCTTCCATTGAAAACAAGAAAACTTTTGAGTGGTAGTATATATATATATATATATATATATATATATATATATATATATATATATATGTAGTCAGTATTATATGGAGTGATGGGATGGATTGTAATTGGTCAGTAGACGTGACTGTCAGGCTTGTCTTTTCAGGTTCAAGTGGTCTAAATGTTTGTAACTGCTCTTTCATGTACCCAAGCACACTCATGGCACATGTGTCTGATAATAAACGCTGTAAGAGACTGATATATAACTATATATATATATATATATATATATATATATATATAACTTATATATAACAAATGCTACAACCTCGTAATGCAATTTCAAATCTGGTTCTGAAGGTTCTAAAAGGTCTTCAGTTGTTTAATCACTGCCCATTCAAAAAGTCTTGTGTGTCAATAAATAACCGCTCAGCAGATGGGTGCAAATGGGTGCAAACCTTCCTCCAATCGTGGAATTTGCTGACTTGAGATGCCTGGAAATGGCTACACTTCTTACTGACCACTAATAGTCAGATCACTCCAGACGGAGGTCGTAATGCTTTTTCTTAATGATTTTGTTTGTACAAAAACTCAACTTAACAATCAGAACTATATAATAAACTGCAGTTATTGTGAATGCTAGTCTCCGTTCCGGAGGTCATTAATGCTCAAACAAAGCCCTCTTCAGGCCCTGGAGTCTCAGAATTAGCGTCTCCAAATCCGTTCTCGGCTTCATTTCATCATTGTGCCCGACCCCAGAAACCTGGAGACGGAGAACGGAATAAAATGGAGCAAAAGCAGACAGAAAGAACCAGAAAGACCTGCTAGATCTGAAAGCCTGTGTAAGTGGCAAATAAAAAAGGGCCAGTGTGCCCCAGTTTCAATCCGCTGGAGGATATTGCAGTGTCTTTCATTTGGAAACAATGAAAGCGGTCTAAATGAGGCTGCTAGGCTAGGTGTGGACGTCCTGTGATCAATAATGCTGGTGGACAGTCAGATGTGGGCGGGTGTGTGTGTGTGGGGGTTTAAAGAGAGAGCACTTCACCCCAATCCTCAGCTTAATGCAGAGAAAAGGCTCCATTAAAGAAAGCATGACTTGGTCTGTTAGCGTAGCAGCTCCAGCATTTGTAGCCTGTATACTGACCTGCACCAGCCCTGCAGTGTCCAGTTTGACGTACTGCTGGTATGTAACTCACGATCTGTAAGAATGGACACACATGTAAAGCAGAGCTCTCAGGATTTGGCTGCTGCTGCTGTGTTTAGCTATGCTAATGTACTTTAGCTCATGTTTAGAGGTAACAGTGAGTCATAGGCTGCGTCCGAAATCGCCTACTAGTCAGTAGGTACTAGATTAGAGTCAGTACGTACTGCTTGAGCAACAGATTAGTAGGTAATTTCAGTAGGCGAGTTTTAGTAGTCACACAATCTCGGATGTAATACATCCACCATATTGCCAGCGTCCTGTGGTGCAAGACGTCAGACCACCACCGTAAAAGTTCCATATTCACGCTATTTTCCATGACAACACTGGGGGGGCATCTTTGTTTACTTTGTGTTAGAACTTGTGGTGCGAACGCGGATACGTTGATACTAATTACAAGCAAAACGACTATAAACATATAAAATGACCAGCATAACATGTTCAGTTAGAGGGAGTCAGTAATTGGAAGAAGAGGAGAACTTGGATGGAACAACAGTGTTATGAACACAGCACATAAAGTGTTGGGGGGCCGCCTTCCAAAGAAGAGGACCTGCGTCTCTGGCTGAAGCTTTAAATTTAAAACATCCACCCAAACCTCCGTATGTCTGCTCTTACCATTCTGTGGAGGAGAACCAGCACCAGAGCTTCCTTATCCAGAGAAATGTCTCGCTTATGAAGCTCAGAGGAAGCAGATGTGTCGGGTGCTGGTGAGTTAAGTAACTGTTTTCTGATCAGTGTCCGCCGCGCTAGGCTATCTGGACTGTAACTAACACCCACGCAGAGTGGCTCGGGCAGCTGGCTGAACTTGGGTTTAACCGGCTTTCAGAAATATAAACTCACCGTCTGTGTGTAGGAGTATACGCCCACCTTCTCACTGTGCAGGTACTGATACACTTTACTACTTTTATAGTTTTTCATTGCTGAACCGTCTACACCTTCTGAGAGTACAGAGTAATTAAAAATGTTAACCTCAGCAGACCTTCTCATATCACCCACCCACTGTGTTATTAACCTCAGACCACCTTCTCATATCACCCACCCACTGTGTTATTAACCTCGGAGGAGACAGTGTTGTACCATTTGAACTTCTTACTGTCTCTCTGGTCTCCTCCCATGTAACTGTATTCACTTTGGTTAGCTGAGCGGAAGTTCTAACACAAAGGCGGAAGAAACACACACTTGAAAGTGGGTGTGGCCAAATACGGTGAGTACTGACAGATTTAGATCTTTTTGTGACACTGGTCTGAGTTTTTGTCTGATTATGTATCAGACAGTGTCGAGCTGTAGCTCAGAGAAGATGAAACGGGAGGAATGTAATCATTGTTTACCTCAGCAGTAGCGCTAGCTTCTGTAGCGGCTGTTCACTAGTTGTAGCTACGTACACACAGCCGACGTTCAGCTTTTCACTGTTTATTTACTCCGCATTGAATTAATCCGTGGCTCCAGGTGAATCATGGGATAGCGCAGTGTGCTGTTTCACCTACATAAAAATGGCTGCCGATTCAGTAGGTCATCCAGGTACCCTTCGCCTACTACCCAATACCTACTGAGTATTCAGACATACTAGCTGCGCTCGCCTATTGATTTCACTACTGAGTAGTAAGGGTGGGCGGATCTAAATATCGATATTATCGATACCAACATTAGTATTGATATTGGATCGATACCACCGTAACAGGATCGATATTGTAGTGTCCGTTTCTCTCCTTTTAGGTTTTGCAGGCACATGTTGTTCTTCCCAGCCACCTCCTCCGCTCTGCTCCTTGTCGTATCGTATCGTATTTTAACAATTATTACCAATAACAATGATTATTAATAATTATTAATCAAATATGATTTCTTTTATTTGTTTTATTATTAGATATGGCTATTATTATTAACATAGTATCCATATTACACATGTTATTATAACAAACAGCTCATATCTGCTACTTATAAATAGTATAAATAGACTTTTTGATTTCATCTAGGTGATTCCACTTCAGTATCGTATTGGTATCAATATCGGTGATACTGGCCCTGTATGTACTTGGTTTCGTATCGATACTAAATTTTGCAGTATCGCACACCACTACTGAGTAGTAGGCAAGTAGGCGATGTTGGACGCACTCATACAGTGTCAGAAACCACAGAATAAAGTTTATTAGAGATGAACTGATCAGCTGAATCGCAGGATGTTGTTTGGGTCTGGAGATAACTCTCAGCTTAAAAAACAAACCAGACTAGCACAGTCACATCTCATGCAAATAAATAAATGAAAATAAATTAATAAATACATCAGTGATTGGGATTCTGAATAAAACAGATTGATATTATATGATATAGATTATGAAGTCTTGATTGGAGGAATGAGAAAGTTAGAAAGTAAATTTGGATCATTGCTTTAATATAAAAAAAATGTAATTGCTTTTTTTTATTTGTTACTTGTATGTTGAATGTTTATGTTTTTTTTTTACTTTGTGTTTTATGAATTGAGGGTTTTGGGGGTTGTGTTTTTGTATTATTTCATTTGTGTGTATGTCTGTAAATGTGTGTGTTTTGAGAATTATTTGATTAAAATAGTTTTTGTGAATGCTTATTGTTTGAGTATGTGGTTTGTGAAGATTGCTGGGCAACACTTCATCCCTGCTACATATAACACTGACATACACATACCGTAACCTCTAAACATGGCATAGCAGCTGTCATTTGCTGTCATGTCAAATGACATCCAGTAATATTACATGTTGTTTAAACTCACTACATCTTTGTACCATCTTTCATCACAATTAACATAAATGAGAATATGACACGGTTATGTCATGAACTGCAGTCTTGTTTTTCTGAGCTAAACTAATCAGTGCAATTAGTAATCAAAGCTTTGTGGGTTCAAGTTTTTAACACATATATATAAAAAATAAAAAAGGAATGGTGGATTGATCTCAGACTTAAAAATCGGGCTAAGCTGTGTATTATTTTTATTATTGCGCCCCTACAAGGGCCTATAAATGTTTTTTTACCTATTTTTTTTTTCTTTTGTCTCTGCACTCTGCTCCGCCACTAATCTTTAAATCAAATACATTGTACAGAACAATGGCTCAACGTGCGCTCCTGCTTTTAAAAACACTCTGATTTCAGGAGTGGCTCATGCTGGGCTAATTTGGTGATTGCTAGAAGAATGAAGTGGGTGTGTTTGTGCATGGGTGAAGCGTGTATGACTGAGAAGAGGCGAGAAAGTGGAGGGGTCAATATAAAGACCGGCTCAACCCAGTACGATCAATTCTGGGCTTTGTACGGAAGCATATGATGTATAGTGGTCTGCAGGCGTTTGGCTTCATCGTAGGCTTATTGAACCGCTCCTGCTCACACACACAGATAATTTGATTGAATTTGGCCAAAAGCAGAGGAATCTGCCTACTATATGTTTGTAGTGTTGTAGTTCGCTTACTCTTCCCCTTTATCCCTCGTTCCCCTACCAAACACCACCCTCCCCCCACTGCTTGACTGCTTTAAGTGTCAATGGGAAGAATTAAGATGCAGGCTGTTTGTGAAAAGTTTTGGGATGCTTTCAGAGAAAGCAGCACGTTTTCCCTCTTCAGACGCCCCCTAGTGGTCCAGCTGCCAGCATTTATGTTTTATGAGAAAGTCTCTAACTTTTAAAACATGGTCTGGTGATTGTAACACGACTCATTATGTTTAAATTAATTTAATTTATGAATTAAAACTATTAAGCATACATTCACATGAACCTGTACTCGCATACCTTACATTCTCACGTGTTGTATTGTGGGCCGCTGGGCTGGTTTCCTGCCAGAAATGTGATTAATACAGAAAACAGTGCCTAAGTGAACACTGCCTCTGCAGAGGATAATATGTAATTACTGATTTATTGGAAACACTGTGAAACACCTATCCATCCATTATCTTCTGCTTTATCCCGCTAGTCGGGGTCACGAGGGGGCTGGAGCTAATCCCACCATCATCGGGCAAAGGCAGGGTACACCATAAATCACGTTCTCTACTCGAGTCCTACCTCCCTGTATCACATACGGCCAGTGTGATTGGCTGTGCCTGTCCCTGCTGTCACGAGAGACTCTGTAGCTACGTTTGGTTCTTAGCAGCACCAAAACTGAGACTCACTGTGCAAGACTCAGGTCCTCAGGTCCAACGTGTAAAAAGCGAGTGAGGATGGCAGCAAAAAAAGAAGAAGGTGGACATAAAGAGCTATTTTTCAAAGAAACTTATCACTTAAAGTCTAGTACACTAATGAAATGAACTAATATTACTAATAGCAATGCTAGGCTTTGGTGCACAGCAGACAGAATGGTAACCTAGTCTTTAGCTATGAATAACAAGCAGTGTTATCTATTTTAATTAATGTTAATATATTAGAGATCAGCTGCACTATAGCGGAAGTAATGTTGATAAGTATTTAGGTGTATACTCACTGTTCAATTGTTTGAAGCTGGTTGAAACGAGTCTTATGTCTTGTAGTGTAATTGCGATATTAAGAAAGAAATTAATTTGTTTTTTTTGGACGACAGCACCAGGTTATGCAGTGCTCTATGTATTAACCCTGATATATGGGACCTGTTTCATTTGCACTATGGCTTTAAGATTTTAGGAAAAATTTAATTGTTTACTGGGATTGTTAATTTGGTTTTGTGGACGACAGCCCCAGGTTATGCAGTGCTCCAAGTTTTAACCCTGATGTGTGGGACCTGTTCCATTTGCACTATAGCTGAACTAAAGTTAATAAGTATTTAGATGTAAACTCTCTATTTACTGGTTTAAAACTGGTTGAAACAAGTCTATGTCTTGTAGTTTAATTGTGAGATTAAGAAAGATTTAATTGTTTTCTGGAATTGTTAATTTGGTTTTGTGGCCAACAGCCCCAGGTTATGCAGTGCTCTATGTATTAACCCTGATGTATGGGACCTGTTTCATTTGCACTATAGCTGAAATAAAGTTAATACGTATTTAGATGTAAACTCACTGTTTACTGGTTTAAAACTGGTTGAAATGTCTTGTAGTTTAAGATTAAGAAAGATTTCATTTGTTTCTGGGGTTGTAACTTTGGTTTTGTGGACAACAGAACCAGGTTATGCAGTGTCCCAGTATTAACTCTGATGTATGGGACCTGTTTCATTTCATGTCTTTAGATGTAAACTCACTGCTTACTGGTTTGAAAGTGGCAACACTATCTGGATGTGTCATGTCTTGTACTTTCATTGACACACTGAGAGAGACTGTTGGCTGTTGGCCGAGCTAATGACAGTGCATTCCTTTCAGACAGTGAGGTGACTGGTAAGGATAAATGAAGCAATGGTTTGAGGTGTTTTCTACTCTTTTCTGGAGTGAAGGCAGCACTTAAATCTAGTATCTGCTCCCATCTGTAGTCATAAACATTACAGAAGTCTTGTGGTTAACCAGCATTATACCACCTCAACTTATCATGTAGAAGACTAAAACCATCCAAGTGGTGTTTTAACATTTATACTACTCCCACCACCAGCAACACCCCCTCCCCATGGAGGCTCTGCTTGAGCCTGTCTAGCACTCATCTGCTTACGTATCTGCTTCTAAATACTGTAGTCCATCTGACCGGCTGCATACATTGTTTATCCTCTTTCACTCTGTTTGTTAATGGTCATGACGGGTACTATTAGGAAGGTCGTTCATTCTTAGCACTGCTGGTGTGAGTGGATCAGACACAGCAGTGCTGCTGCTGGAGTGTTTAAACACCTCAGTGTCATTGCTGGACTGAGAAAAGTCCACCAACCAAAACTATCCAGACAGCAGTGTCCTGTGGGCAGTGTCCTGTGTCCACTGATGAAGGACTAGAGAACACAAACTGTGCAGCAGCAGATGAGCTACTGTCTCTGACTTTACACCTACAAGGTGGACCAGCAAGGTAGGTGTGTCTAACCGAGTAGACAGTGATTAGTGAGTGGACGCAGTGTTCAAACACCCCAGCAGCACTGCTGTATCTGATCCACTTGTACCAGCACAACACACACTAATGTACCACCATCATGTCCGGGTCCCTGCAGTGCTGAGAATGATCCAACACCAAAATAATATCTGCTCTGTGGTGGTATACAGAGAATCAAATGAACTACAGTCTGTAAGTGTAGCTCTTATATCAGGGGTCACTAATAGGCGGACCGCTGTCCGGGTCCGGACCCAGATGTTGTCCAATGCGGACCCAAACAAACTATTGAGAAGGGTTTAATTTTGATAGTGTTTATTTTAAGGAGGCAGAGCTTTTCTTGTTTTTACGTTATACGGGCTTTGCAGTAAACTCACAGACCAATCGCCTGCACAGTAAAATCAGCAAACGCGCTCCTCAACCAATCAGATCTGTGCAGATTCGGTAGTGCGGCACATACACAGGCGAGAAGCAGCAGTCGGAGAGTAAAGTGAGTCAGACAGCGTGACCTAAAAAAAGAAAAGTCGACGGCAAAAAACGACTTTTCAACCAGGAATGGACCGAAACAGAGATGTTTACACTTCCAACAGACAGCTCCAAACCAACACGTCTCATTTGTTAATTAACAGCAGCCACGTATCTCATATCCATCCATTCATGCATCCATCCATTCATCCATCCATAAATATACTGAAATCCAGTACATTATCTTTAGTAAATATACTGAAATTCAGTAAATTATCTTCAGTAAATTATCTTTAGTAAATATACTGAAATTTTGTAAATTATCTTCAGTAAATATACTGAAATTTAGTAAGTTATCTTCAGTAAATATACTGAAATTTAGTAAATT
The DNA here is from genome assembly GCA_021613375.1 of Megaleporinus macrocephalus. NCBI lineage: Eukaryota > Metazoa > Chordata > Actinopteri > Characiformes > Anostomidae > Megaleporinus > Megaleporinus macrocephalus. The sequence goes on along the minus strand of CM038721.1, from coordinate 8,804,734 downwards.
ATCTTCGGTAAATATAATGAAATTTAGTAAGTTATCTTCAGTAAATATACTGAAATTTAGTAAATTATCTTTAGTAAATATACTGAAATTTTGTAAATTATCTTCAGTAAATATACTGAAATTTAGTAAGTTATCTTCAGTAAATATACTGAAATTTAGTAAATTATCTTCGGTAAATATAATGAAATTTAGTAAGTTATCTTCAGTAAATATACTGAAATTTAGTAAATTATCTTCAGTGAATATACTGAAATTTAGTAAATTTTCTTCGGTAAATATAATGAAATTTAGTAAGTTATCTTCAGTAAATATACTGAAATTTAGTAAATTATCTTCGGTAAATATAATAAAATTTAGTAAGTTATCTTCAGTAAATATACTGAAATTTAGTAAGTTATCTTCAGTGAATATACTGAAATTTAGTAAATTTTCTTCGGTAAATATAATGAAATTTAGTAAGTTATCTTCAGTAAATATACTGAAATTTAGTAAATTATCTTCAGTAAATATACTGAAATTTAGTAAGTTATCTTCTGTGAATATACTGAAATTTAGTACATTTTCTTCGGTAAATATAATGAATGGTATGTGTGATGTGTTGGTGTTTCAGTAGTTGATGGTATAAGATGCTGATACTAGACTACTTCAGTAAACAGGATACCCCTCTGAATCATAACACACGTTAGAAATGATGACGGTCTGGACCTTGGCCTGAGGAGATCTCCTCTAACTGGACCTTACTGAACTTTAATTAGATACCCCAGATCTATATGGTCAGTGGAGGTGATATAATGGACAGTGTGTCAATGGAACCAGACAATGTTCTCCAAAAATCATTGTGGGCCATTTCTTTTGTTCCGTTCCTCCAGAGATGTATTCACGGTGCAAAGGGGCGTCAAACCATATGTGAAAAACTGAAGGAAGACACGAGGTTGTGTTCCGTCAACAGCGACAAGCTGCTACAATCAGTTCCAAGACACCGTTGAGTCACCACCTGCAGGTCGATGCGCACTTGACAGCGCGGTGGAAAAGGAGAGGAGCGGCGAGGAGAGGGGAGAAGCGCTAGAACACATTTAAAAATGTATGAAAGTGGTGTTTTCGAACGTGAGCCGTTGAGGAGAACCTGCCTGAGCCAATCCTCCAGCATGCCAACACTTGTTGGCCTACAAGAGCAATGAGACGGACCACGACAACAGCAGCTAGCATCAGTCTCTCCCAGCAGGGGCTCTCCCAGGCCTCTTCCACCACAGCTCATCTCATATTGATGAGCGGTTCTGATAGTTTCTTCCACTCTCCATCATCTGAGGTGAACGCTGTCATGTTGTGTTATGCAGAGTGCCGCGTTCCCGGGTTTGGCGGAGTCCTGGGCAGGAGGGGCCAGACGCTCTTTTTATATTCGATTAGGTTCATTGTGAATAATGAATCTCTGGGTTTGGCTGCTTGTGAGAGTGATGTAAGGGAAAAGTTGGGCTAAGTTTGCGACGCTTTTCTTTCCTCTCTCAGTCTCGTCCTTTGGAGCTCTGCCTGTGAAGGTAAGATTCGAGTGTGTGTGTGTGTTTGCTTGTGCGCGTTCGCATCGTCTTCCCTCAAACGGCCTGTGTTCGCTCTGCCGCGGCTGCCTGTTGGAGGATTGCTTTTGCCAAAGCTTTGAAAAGATGAGTACGCAAGCTCGCGCGGGCTAAATGAGGTGATTTCCATCACAGAATGGAATAATAACTCTGGAGGAGTCTGGGGAGCGATACCTCGGCTCCGCTTCAGCTGCAGAAAAACCATCCGGCCCGGCTCCTGCTACAAAGACTTATTTGCCCACGGTAAACAATCTCTGTTACGTCGCACTTTCCCTCACGTACGGGGTTTTAGTATGCTAAAATATGCTAAACACCGTAAGCTCTCATTTCAATATTTATAACGCTGGAGTCATAAATGTCTTAGGAGGCCTGGTGTCTCTCTGTCACCTGAAATGGAATCAGGAGGAAAAATCTAAATACACAAATTGTTTTTTGTTTTTTTATATATTTACTTTCTTTCAGAAGAAAATGTATTATCATGTAGCTGTCATCATCTTCAGTTGAACAGATTTACTTCTTTCACTTTAAATGGCCTTCACTATGTTTGGACTGAGCAGTAAACAGGTATACAGTTTGAGGAAACAGTGTTTTTAGTGCTTGCAGGTGGATTCAGGTTCTGGTTGAAGGTTCTGTTTCAACTCAAATGTATTTTTTCTGAGCAAAGCAAACAGGACAGAATGAAAGAAATACTTATTATTTAGGCTCTTAGCTCTACTTTACTATTAAAATTGCATGAAGGCAAAAGTATGATTATTATATAGAACATTTAACTCTATATAATGTATGTTGAGATGATGTATAAATAATGTTTAAATAAAACATTGCTGTTTCTAAATTTGGTACCGAAGAGCTAAGATTTGTAACTTAAACATCAAAAAACAAAGTTCAGTTTCATAACCTGAAAATGATAAAAAGGAGTTTACTCAACATTGAAAATATAATAGACATGTCAATAACAGTCATAAGCTAAAGTAAAATTAATGCATAAGTCAAATATTGGAATTTTGAGTTGCGTAAATAGAATTTTGAAAAGTTGAATTTTCTTTTGTAAATTCAGTAATGGAAAGGTGAGTTGTGTAAAGTAAATATTGAAAAATGACCACGTTTGTGAACTCACTATGGAAAAGCTAAGTTGTGTAAATTAAATATGAAAAAATTACATTAAAATTTGGGAACCCAGTATGAAAAACCCAAGTTGAATTGTGTAAACTAAATACTAAATTAAATATTAAAAAATTACAAAGTTTGTAAACTCAATATGGAAAAGTCAAGTTGAGTTGTGTAAACTAATGATTGAAAAATAGCATTATAGTTTGTGAACTCAGTATGAAAAACCCAAATTGAGTTGTGGAAACTAAATACTGATAAATGACATTAAAGTTTATGAATTCTGTAGGAAAAACCCAAGTTGAGTTGTATAAACTAAATACTCAAAAAAACAAAGTTTGTGAACTCAGTATGAAAAACCCAAGTTGAGTTGTATAAACTAAATACTCAGAAAAACAAAGTTTGTGAACTCAGTATGAAAAACCCAAGTTGAGTTGTATAAACTAAATACTCAGAAAAACAAAGTTTGTGAACTCAGTATGAAAAACCCAAGTTGAGTTGTATAAACTAAATACTCAGAAAAACAAAGTTTGTGAACTCAGTATGAAAAACCCAAGTTGAGTTGTATAAACTAAATACTCAGAAAAACAAAGTTTGTGAACTCAGTATGAAAAACCCAAGTTGAGTTGTATAAACTAAATACTCAGAAAAACAAAGTTTGTGAACTCAGTATGAAAAACCCAAGTTGAGTTGTATAAACTAAATACTCAAAAATAGCATTAAAGTTTATGCATTCAGTATGAAAAGTCCAAGTTGAGTTGTATAAACTAAATACTCAAAAATAACATTAAATTTTGTGAACTCAATATGAAAAACCCAAGTTGAATTGTATAAACTAAATACTCAAAAATAACATTAAATTTTGTGAACTCAATATGAAAAACCCAAGTTGAATTGTATAAACTAAATACTCAAAAATAGCATTAGTTTATGATTTCAGTATGAAAAACCCAAGTTGAGTTGTATAAACTAAATACTCAAAAATAACATTAAATTTTGTGAACTCAATATGAAAAACCCAAGTTGAATTGTATAAACTAAATACTGAAAAATAGCATTAAAGTTTATGATTTCAGTATGAAAAACCCAAGTTGAGTTGTGCAAACTAAGTACTCAAAAAAATATTAAAGTTTGTGGACTCAGTATGAGAAACACAAGTTGAGTTGTATAAACTAAATACTGAAAAATAACATTGAAGTTTGTGAACTCAGTTTGAAAATTCAAGTTGAGTTGTATAAACTAAACATTGAAATTGAGTTTTGAAACATAATACTGGAAAGCTGATTAAAGCTGCAGAACTACATTGTAATCAACCTCACAGGGAACATCGCCAAGCAGGACAGATCTTCACATCATTTGTACCAAGCTTCCAGATTTGCTGACCATCTACTATAAGCAGTGCTGGACCAAGGCCGGTAAGATTGTAAAGGACCCTCGACATCCAATGGACTTTTCTCTCTATTCAGGTCGGGGAACCACATTCGCTGCCTTAAGGCGAACACAGAGAGGATGAGGAGGAGCTTCTTCCTGTAGACCATTCAGGCTCTGAACCAGGGCAGCAACCAGGACCACTTTAAACACGTGTCATATATAGGACTTCTGCTCAGTTGTCCTAGATATCCTGTCTCTATACTTCATATTATGTTATTGTTTTATGTGAGCGGGCAGTTGTTAAAGCATTTGTACCGTGTATGACTGTGTATGTGACAAATAAACCTTGAGTTATTTAAATAAATATTGGGACAGAAAATAAAGTTGTGGAAATGAAATATTGAATAGTTAGACTGAGGTTTGTAAATTCAATAGTGGAAATCCAGCTTGAGTTATTAAAATTAAATATTGACGCACAAAAGCAAGTTGTGTAAATGAAATATTGAAACGCTTGTAATTCAATATTGGAAATATTAGCTGAATTACAAATATTAAATATTGAATTACAAAATTACGTGAATTAAATATCGAAGCTTTTCATTTTTTAAATGTAACGTTGGAAAGCCTTGCAGAGTTTTTGTCAATGAAATATTGGAGAGTTGCCTAAAATCAGGTTTGTTTAAAGGTTTTAAAGGAATCATGTGGTTGACTGCCAGTCTCCAAGTCGAGGAGCTGTACAGAGAAGAAGCGTGTGATGTGAATTGGGTGGGGGAGGGGGTCTCTGAGATTAAAGGCTGAGATGAAAGCTCCTGCTGTGAAACATCTCATCACGGCTTCACCTTTAAACATCGCTTTGATTTTCTCTGTGTGGTTGGAGTCAGTCGTCTGCTGACCCTGACAGAGTGCTGGTGGTCATTTAATTAAATTAAGATTTGATTTTGAATTACAGAAATAGATAATTATAAATTACGTTCACGTTTGATGTACTTAATGTTGTGTTTGCTGCCACATCATAAGGACATATGACGTACGGCTCAGTTGTGAGGTGGAGAAAATGGTTGTTGGGTAAAACTTGCAGTGCTGTTGCTCACCAGTTTCTTTATAAGCAGCTGTGATTACTTATGTTCTGTATAATTAATCCACAACCACTTTTCATTCTTATTAAATTTTTGTAAATGGACTAAACAAATTGTTTACCTGTATCTAATGTGTGTTAATCCATCCAGGCTTCTGTGTTTTTCAAGGTATGAAAGAAATAGTCAACACCCTGAAATATCTTCTTGAACATTAAAGCATTTTTCTCTTAATTTTACACCAAAAATGTCATGTTTTAGTCAAAATCCTAGTGCCCTAAATATGGCATTTCATAATTTAATTTTTCATAATTCAGTTTCTGTTTATTTGCCTAGTTGAACATAATGGGGGGAAAAACATCTTATGTCTTTGTAAATAATAATTGTACTTTTTTGCTGCATCATGTATTTTTGAAAGCAGGTGCTGTTTTTACTACATTACTAGATACTTAAAACAATTAAAAACATCTGGAAACAGGTTCAATGATCTTGTAATGCTCGTTTAACAGTCGTATAATGAGAAATATCTGCTAAGCTGGCTAGATTTAAGATGTTTTTACTTGCCTACAACACTTTTACTTGGAAATTTTCAGCAGACTAGCCTACTTTTTGTCCAGGTGGCTGTGGGGAGCAGACGGGAGCGGACGCAAACGCAAGCTTTTACAAGTGTTAAATGAAAACAAAACATGAAAAAAACGGGAAACACGAACAGGACAGAGCTTACGAACTTCACAAAAAAGAAAAAAAACAGGAAAACAAAATACATGGAATAACAAGAGGAAACAGGAGACAGCTGGTAACAATGGGAGGAGACACAGATGGGAACCAGGTGGAGGGTGGAGACACGGATCACATGACAAAACAGAAGCACATGACTGGGAATGTAAACAAATGCACATGGGAAGGACGAGGGAACGTAAACATGAACATAGACAGACGAGACCAGACAAGGAAAACTTGTCTTTTAACCCACGTCTACAGTAAAGTCTGTTATTTTCCTTTGTTTAATAAAAAAAGATCATTTGTAAAACTCGAATGTGTCTTCTAACTTTTGATAGGCCTATAGTTTTAAGCCTTTAGCAGTTTATTTAAAATAAAAATAGGATAACTGCATATATTATGTGGTAACATTTAGACATTTAGAAATTATACTTTAAATTTTTTGGCTTTTGAATTTTTTGTTTGTTTGTTTAGTTTTATTTTATTTGGTATTACGTCTATTTTCAGCTACATGAAGAAACTCGATTGTCTCTGTGCTGTTGGGACAGGTGCTGCCATCTTTTAATATTGACCCCAAAATGAAAAACTAGATGTTCCCAGATGTTTTTGAGGTGACATAGAGCAAGCATGCGAGAAACAGGCCTTGCGGCAGGTTCGTACCTGGAGTGGACTGTTAGCATTACACGATATTTGTTTGCATTACCGGCTCCCTGGCCACCATGCACTTTGATGCCAGAGCTAGAGTGGCGCTAGAGGGGCGGAAGATCAGTTTGCTCCATCCTTGACTGCATCACTGTATCATCCACCTGATGTAGCACCTGTGCAGCTTCTAAAGCTCTTACCTTCAGACTCAGCTTTAGCTTAATAAACTGTAATACTGTTCCACTAGAGGAGGATGGGTCTCCCCCTGTGAGTCTGGTTCCTCTCAAGGTTTCTTTCTCCAGTTGAGGGAGTTGTTGTTGCCACCGTTGCCTCTGGCTTGCTCACAGGGGATAACGGGTGTGATTTCATGTTTTTCATGCTTTTAAATTCCTGTAAAGCTGCTTTGTGACAACATTGTTGTAAAAAGTGCTATACAAATAAACTTGACTTTACCTCACCAACAGCCCATGACTGAATTGCCCTTGAGCAAGGCACCTAACCCCCCAACTGCTTCCCGGGTGCCATGGATAGGGCTGCCCACTGCTCCGGGCATGTGTGCTCACTGCCCCCTAGTGTGTGTGTTCAGTAGTGTGTGTATATGTGGGTGTTTCACTGCACGGATGGGTTAAATGTGGAGGTCAATCTAATTCTAATTCTATTTCTGTGGACGCCCCTCTCAAGATGAACTGCAACATGTTTTCTCTGACCAGTAAACGATGGACTGGCCATTTTATCGACAATTACTTCTCTTGGCCCACCAACCCAATGACACATCCACAACTATGCAGTAGATAGATAGGTAGATAGATAGATAGATAGATAGATAGAAAGATAGATAGATAGATAGATAGATACTTTATCGATCCCGAAGGAAATTTATCAGCCAGTAGCAGTTACACAGTAACAAAACAAAGTACAAAACACAGTAAGGTATATAAAGAAGAATAAAGAACTCCAATAGTAAAAAAGAATAAATACAAGAAGGTAGGTAGTGCAGTAATAAATTAGGTAATGTGTAAGATAAAAAACGGGTATCAGTAGATATATGACAGTACTGGGATATTTATTTTTAAAAAAAATGTGCAAAGATTGTCTTAAGTAAATGTTAAATAGTGTCCAGGAGTATGTAGTTCAGTAGTTACGAACCAGGCATTAGTGATGACAAGTTAAGCCTCTTAGGCTGATTTTACACAGTGAAACTTTGCATGCAACTTTAGTTGCTCGAAACCTACATGACACAGAGCTTCAGTTGAGTTGAGTAATTCACTCAGAGCCCGGCCACAACAGTTGCCTGCCTCGCAGCTTAATGAAAAAGCCTGTCAGAACATCAATAGTATGTCACATGACCACATCGAACGACATCATTCCAACTGATTGATTTCACAGGATGGATAGACAGGAAAATAAAAGAGAAGATGGTTTATCGGCAGATGAAAATAAGATAAATAAAGGTAGGCTTGGTGGTTTTTTCTATTTTGTCAGTTTCCTGAGTCAGTCCTAGCACTGTCTGCTGTGTTAACGTTTCTTCATCATCATGAGCTCAGAGTCATATGGGGTCCATATGGTGGAAATGATTACAGACGTGGAGACTTAGATGCTTCTTAATGAACTGGATGAACTAGACAATTATAAAAATACACACTGGTACAACAACAACAGATGCGTACTCTTTTTTTTTTTTCTTTTCCGTTAGCTTGACCTACACAGAACTTATATATATAAGCAAATATATAGCAAATAATTTCAGACATGGAGAAGAATACGTAGATAAACAGAACAGAAAACATAAAGGCTATAAAAATGCTGCTGATGTTTAAATAGCACCTTACAGATGAGTTTATGATGAGTGTATCGAAACATGAAAGCAGCTAATCTGCTGAAGGAACTAAATGTATTGCATGCAACAAGTTGCACAGAAATCAGGTTGTATGTGTCTAGTTGCATGCAATCTGCTTTGTAAAACCAGCCTAATGCTGATTCAGACATTGTGGTCTATGAAGCTGATGAAGCCGAGGCTGATGGTAGAACTATTAACTGGGAATTCAACTTTTTCAATTCTTTTCTTGAAGTTTTCTTCTTTGTAAAACTTTTGTGAATCCACTTCAGGACCCTGTTTTCAACTTCCTCTGCCTTGTGAAGTATTGGAGAATTCTTTGCGGATCCGATTAGAGCTGTAGATGAAACGTCCTGTAGTGAATTTCGTCTCTTCTGCTATTCAGAATCCCTCTTCGTCACTGAAAGGCCTTATAATGTGATTTTAAATATTCAAAAGCTCCAATGCAATCTAATATGCAGACAATGGGCTCATAATCACCTCGCTAACATCTTCACACTTCATCACCGCGGCTTCACTCGTCCTACTGTCCTTTCTCAAGGTCCGAAACTTGAGAGATTTAAAAAAAAAAAATTTTTATAATCTAACTGTGATAATGCAGGAGAAATATTCCTCGTCCTGGCTCTAGCAGAACATTTGTAAAGCCTCATGATGCCGTAGATATCATAGATCCAACATGAGGGCGACTGGTCAGAAGCTCCGTCGTGCTTTGTTTGTTTTTGTTTGTTATTGTTTGTTTTTGTTGCTACATATGGAGCTAGTCACATACAGTGCTGAGGATCTTCTCAGCATCAGGCAATTCATGCCACACGGCATTACTCCTGATTTCTCGTTAGCACTTTACTTTCAATATACAACTCTGCACATGTTAAGTTTACAGGTGAGTCTGTACATGTACGTCTTTGTGTGTGTGTGTGTGTGTTACAAATACAAATTTCTTGTATGTGTGAGCATACTTGGCCAATAAAATCCAATTCTGATTCTGATTTCGATATCTGTCATCTGCTAGGGTGGAATCATACAACAGCCAGACTACATTGTGATATAAAGTCTACAGTTTCTCATTAGGTTGAATGTATAACTCTAAATGTAGGTATTGTGATATAAACTGAGTCTACAGTTTCTCATTAGGTTGAATGTATAACTCTAAATGTAGGTATTGTGATATAAACTGAGTCTACAGTTTCTCATTAGGTTGAATGCATAACTCTAAATGTAGGTATTGTGACATAAACTGGGTCTACAGTTTCATATTAGGTTGAATGTATAACTCTAAATGTAGGTATTGTGATATAAACTGAGTTACAGTTTCATATTAGGTTGAATGTATAACTCTAAATGTAGGTATTGTGATATAAACTGGGTCTACAGTTTCATATTAGGTTGAATGTATAACTCTAAATGTAGGTATTGTGATATAAACTGGGTCTACAGTTTCATATTAGGTTGAATGTATAACTCTAAATGTAGGTATTGTGATATAAACTGGGTCTACAGTTTCTTATTAGGTTAAATGTATAACTCTAAATGTAGGTATTGTGACATAAACTGGGTCTACAGTTTCAAATTAGGTTGAATGTTTAACTCTAAATGTAGGTATTGTGATATAAACTGAGTCTACAGTTTCTCATTAGGTTGAATGTTTAACTCTAAATGTAGGTATTGTGATATAAACTGAGTCTACAGTTTCTCATTAGGTTGAATGTATAACTCTAAATGTAGGTATTGTGATATAAACTGAGTCTACAGTTTCTCATTAGGTTGAATGTTTAACTCTAAATGTAGGTATTGTGATATAAACTGAGTCTACAGTTTCTCATTAGGTTGAATGTATAACTCTAAATGTAGGTATTGTGATATAAACTGGGTCTACAGTTTCTCATTAGGTTGAATGTTTAACTCTAAATGTAGGTATTGTGATATGATATGTCTGTCCCTGTTTTCTTAGTGGACAGCTGTACTTCTTGTCCTCCATCTGTAAAGGTGAATGGTGGCTGCACTAATCCGTCTCTGTCTGATTCCTCTGTTCTCTCTGTCCTTGTGGGCAGATGGAGGGCAGTAGTGGGATTCTAGCCGTCACACCACACCACAGTTCATTACACATGCTTCTTTTACTCTAGCAGGATGTTTTTCTTTGTTTTTCACTCCGTTCTCTCGTTTTAGTCTCACACTATCTTGCATTAACATGGCTGTGTTTATTGATATGTATTTCTTTATCTCGCTGTTTTTTACTTCTATAATCTCTCCATGCTGCCCCTTTTGCTTCTTGCCCTTCAATTTTCTTTACCTAACTTCTGTTTTCACCTCCATCCCGGTCCTCTGCACGTCTGTAATAAGAGAGCGGATTAGTTGTTGACCCCGAGGCCCCAGTCAGTGCGATTCTGCTGGTCAAAACAGTCTGTTTACACACCGGTCAACAGGCCAATCACACAGTGCCACCACTTTCCCTGAATTTAAAAGGATCTTCACTGTAGAGGAAATATGTCTGAAGAGCCGACTGAACAGACCCATCAAAACTTACTTTTAGGAGCTTGTGTGTTTTAGAAATATATTTTATTTCTAAAATATATTAAAATATACACACACACACACACACACACACATATATATATATATATATATATATATATATATGTGTGTGTGTGTGTGTGTGTGTGTGTGTGTGTGTGTGTGTGTGTGTGTGTGTGTGTGACTGATTAGTTATGTTTTTCAGGGATAGCTTTCCAATAAAGTGGTCAACTAGTGGACACACAGTTTCTTTTAAAGTCACTAGTTAGGGGGAAGCACAAGGTAGTTGTTTCTAATACAGTGACCAGTCAGTAAAATCAGAAGGTGAGTGTTTCTAATAAAGTAGCCAGTTAGTGAAATTAAAAGGTAGTTGTTTCTAATACTGTGACCCGTCAGTAAAATCAGAAGGTAGTTGTTTCTAATAAAGTGGCCAGTCAGTAAAATCAGAAGGTGAGTGTTTCTAATAAAGTGGTCAGTTAGTGAAATTAAAAGGTAGTTGTTTCTAATACTGTGACCAGTCAATAAAATCAGAAGGTAGTTGTTTCTAATAAAGTGGTCAGTCAGTAAAATCACAAGGTGAGTGTTTCTAATAAAGTAGCCAGTTAGTGAAATTAAAAGGTAGTTGTTTCTAATACTGTGACCAGTCAGTGAAATCAGAAGGTGAGTGTTTCTAATAAAGTGGTCAGTCAGTGGACACACAGTTTCTTATAAAGTAATTAGTTAGAGGGCGCACAAGGTAGTTGTTTCTAATACAGTGACCAGTCAGTGAAATCAGAAGGTGACTGTTTCTAATAAAGTGGTCAGTTAGTGGGCACACAGTTTCTTATAAAGTGACTAGTTAGAGGGTGCACAAGGTAGTTGTTACTAATACAGTGACCGGTCAGTGAAATCAGAAGGTGGGTGTTTCTAATAAATTAGCCAGTCAGTGAAATCAGAAGGTGAGTGTTTCTAATAAAGTGGTCAGTTAGTGGGCACACAGTTTCTTATAAAGTGACTAGTTAGAGGGTGCACAAGGTAGTTGTTTCTAATACAGTGACCGGTCAGTGAAATCAGAAGGTGGGTGTTTCTAATAAATTAGCCAGTCAGTGAAATCAGAAGGTGAGTGTTTCTAATAAAGTGGCCAGTTAGTGAAATCAGAAGGTGAGTGTTTCTAATAAAGTAGCCAGTTAGTGAAATTAAAAGGTAGTTGTTTCTAATACTGTGACCAGTCAGTAAAATCAGAAGGTAGTTGTTTCTAATAAAGTGGTCAGTCAGTAAAATCAGAAGGTGTGTTTCTAATAAAGTAGCCAGTTAGTGAAATTAAAAGGTAGTTGTTTCTAATACTGTGACCAGTCAGTGAAATCAGAAGGTGGTCAATAAAGTGGTCAGTCAGTGGACACACAGTTTCTTATAAAGTAATTAGTTAGAGGGCGCACAAGGTAGTTGTTTCTAATACAGTGACCAGTCAGTGAAATCAGAAGGTGACTGTTTCTAATAAAGTGGTCAGTTAGTGAAATCAGTAGGTGAGTGTTTCTAATAAAGTGGTCAGTTAGTGAAATCAGTAGGTGAGTGTTTCTAATAAAGTGGTCAGTTAGTGAAATCAGAAGGTGTTTCTAATAAAGTGGTAAGTTAGTGAAATCAGAAAGTAGTTGTTTTTAATGAGGTAGCCAGTCAGTAAAATAAAAAGGTAGTTGTTTCTAATACGGTGACCAGTCAGTGAAGTCAGAAGGTGGGTGTTTCTAATAAAGTGGTCAGTTAGTGAAATCAGAAAGTAGTTGTTTTTAATGAGGTAGCCAGTCAGTAAAATAAAAAGGTAGTTGTTTCTAATACGGTGACCAGTCAGTGAAATCAGAAGGTGAGTGTTTCTAATAAAGTGGTCAGTGAAATCAGAAGGTGAGTGTTTCTAATAAAGTGGTCAGTTAGTGGGCACACAGTTTCTTATAAAGTGACTAGTTAGAGGGTGCACAAGATAGTTGTTTCTAATACAGTGACCGGTCAGTGAAATCAGAAGGTGGGTGTTTCTAATAAATTAGCCAGTCAGTGAAATCAGAAGGTGAGTGTTTCTAATAAAGTGGCCAGTTAGTGAAATCAGAAGGTAAGTGTTTCTAATAAGGTGGCCAGTAAATGGAATACTAAGATGGGTGTTTCTTGTAAAGTGGCCAATAGTAGAACCGCAGGGTAGGTGTTTCTATTAAAGCTGCTAATGTGGCTTTTTCGGAGGTGATAATGTCTGTAAATAGTCTCGTTTATGTTTAGTAATTGCTTTACCAGTCGATAGTTTGTGCAACAGATTCATAAGAGTTTATAAGGGTTTATAATTGTCAACTAATAAAATGTGGCCCATATAAATAGCTTTAACTGTGCAGCAGTCATTGCTCTGCAGATTTGCTAAGCTTGTCAAATAAATAATGACTTTATCCTCCATTTGATTGTATTTATTAATAGTGTTAACCGTGTGGTTTGAGTTTATAGCCCGTTTATGATGTTCATTTCAAAAGTATGTTGAATCTCTTGAACAGTCTGTTATTAGAGCTGTAGTTCTGCTTTAGTGTTTGCACAAGACATGAGCTACAGGTACTTATTTTGGGGGATATTTGTTTCTGTGTATGTACTTATTTACTACTATTACTGTTTATGCTTTAATTAATATATGCACCTACTGTTTAAATGCTTATTCTAATACTATAATAAATAGTTTCTGTGATGATAATTAATAACAGTGCTGTCAAAGAATCACAAGTAAGAAGCATAATGTGCGCGTAATGTGAAAATGGAGTTATTACAGTGTGTTAACTGTTTCTCCAGCAGCTGTTTGCTTTCCCATGTAGGCAGAAGCTCTGCATCCTCGGTTGTGTTATAGTTTTATTAAGTGCTTTTTGAAAAACATGCTTTTTGTGTGTTTGGTTTTTTGCTTGTTTATTTATTAATTTCACTGTTTTTGTTTCTATCTGTTTGCACACTGCAACAGCCAGATTAGTATTGTTTTTGTTTTTAACACTTCCAAACCCTTCTTGGCCCTGATTGGCTCTTCTTACACTTTGGTTAGTTATTTCTGACTTACAGTGAAGAAACTATATGGAATGTACAGATTCCAAACATTCAATCCAGACCATTTTACTGCTGATACAAAGTAGAGGGAGTATTTTATTATAATATGAATTTAATGAAAGATTATTGCTGTTAGTGCAGCCTTGTTTCACAGAATGGCATCCAAACAAACAATACAATGCAGAATGTAACATGTACATACTTATCGTTTCTGTCCAATGAAAAACAAGGATCTCAAAAATTGCAACTTAATAGCGTCGCTGTCCAATGAAAAACATCAATCTCCGTTTTTGTCAATTTTGAGTTTTCTACATCATTAGAACACAGTAATGGCCGTTTACATTGTACAACAATTACATGAATGGGCCAATAGAAGTGCTACAAAACCGCTTGGAAAAAATTCTGGTTCCATTGACCTGCATTGAAAGTAAAGTATGTTTTTGGTCTCTCCGGTGAAGTTGCAATTTTGGATATACTTGTTTTTCATTGGACAGCGACGATAGGTAAGGATAAAAACATATTTACCTTTTATGTAAGTCAATGGAACCAGAATTTTTTCCAAGCTATTTTGGAGCATTTCTATGGGTCCATTCAACATGTTGTCCCACTGTGTAAGGGGCAGCTGCTGCATTCAGACAGACAGACAGACAGACAGACAGACAGACAGACAGACATATGAATACAGACTATACACCCTGACTGAAGGTAAAAAGGCAGTGCAGTAATAAAAACAGGTATCAGCAGACACATAACAGTACTGGGATATTTATTAAAAAATAAATAAATGTGCAAAGATTGTATTTAGGTAAATGTTAAAATTCAATTGATGTAGAAAAAATAAAATCAACAAAAATTGAGTTATGTGTTTTTTTATTGGATAGTGACATTATGCAGCTAATATTGTGATTGCATATCGAATTAAACTCAAATAATTACATAGTATAAATTGAATGTGTTACAAAATGACATGGGTACCAAACAGTGGCTAAATGTGCTGTAGGAAATGACCTGGTCATGGTTAAACTTCAGTTATGATTGAAAGGTTCTTGCCTAGGTTGTCATGTCTATGGTATGTCCTAAATTGCTTTAGTTTGGGGTACCTAAACATCGTCGTATGTGAAGCCAGCAATGGTTTCAGATTTTGCAATAGAAAAATAAAAAAGCTCCCCAATGTCTTTAGCTTAAGTTTGGGCGCCCCCTGCTGTGCCCAGTGCTTTTGCTTTCTTTAGCCTGTTGAACATTAACACACGAAGTTCGAGATTAGATTAAATGTTAAATATTAAAATAACACTGAGCTTTACCTTGAGGTAGTAAACGTTGTCGCACTACGAGATTCAGTGATGCACAGAAATGCTGCTTGAGTGCCAGCAGTGCCCCCTGGCGAGGAATCTGAGCTATTCAAAAGAAAATAAATATCTGTGTATTTCAAATGGGCTAAAATACAAACCGGTCACGTGATGCTTCTGCTTCTTTTTTTTCTTACACAGTTTGAGATTTAATGCCCTACTGGTCTGCATGTTTTTTTGTTTTTTTTTTTTATTGTTATTCCTCATTAATGTGTCAGCTTGGGTTCCGCTAGCTTTATCGCATTTTGTTTTTGAACCAAAACGTTCCAAAAATGAAAATAGAGTTGTACAAACTTCACTTCCTCTATTGATAGATGATGGATGTTGTAGATGTTCTATATTTGAGAACTGAATCTCAACTATATGTTATTCAGTACCTGAGTCATAAGTTTCTAGTCCTCAGCATTACTTTTTCTACTACTTCTATTACTTTTATTTCTTCTTGTCTCTCTATTTCACTTTTTTGCACGCATCTCCATATCTAACAGATGTTCTGCATCCAAAATGAATACGTTTTCTGTTTGTTTCTCAAATGAGATGACAAGTGAGCTTTGCTGGCGCCGTTTCTGGAAAATGTAGATTGTGTTGTGTCTCAGACTGTATTGAATTATGAAGTGATGGGCAGCTCTCTTGGCTGGGTTTAGTTGTCACTAATCAATCAGAGGAGAAAATAATTCAGTTGATGTGTTTTAATGAACAAACTGGCAGCTTTTTCCAAAATCATAAGAGCATTAAATCGATAGTTTGGTCAAATATCAGATCCACTGTTCTTTACCACCCCAAATGTAGTCAGGACATGTTTGGTTTTGCATTGGAGCTACAAGACTACTTCAGCTCAGTTTCTACCCTGCTGATTAGCATTGTGCTAAATACATTCCTATATCTAGAGTGACCATACATCCTCGTCTTTCTGGAAAAATATATTCGAAATCACCAAAAATGTCCAGTATTCAACTTTTAGCCATTTATTGTGTGGGTTTTTGCATTGCTTTGAACTTTCTCTTAGTAGTGCTGAACCAGGGGTACGAGGGGGCGATTGACCCACACTCCACTTTCTATTTTAGTGACATAGCCAATTTAAGTCTTCATTTCAGAAGCGTAGCCAATTGGAATTGCCTTTTCAGTGGCATAGCCAATCAGAATTTCTTTTTCAGTAGCATAGCCAATTGGAATCGCCTTTTCAGTGGCATAGCCAATAAGAATTTCTATTCCAGTAGCATAGTCAATCGGAATCGCCTTTTCAGTGGCATAGCCAATCAGAATTTCTATTTCAGTAGCATAGTCAATCGGAATTGCCTTTTCAGTGGCATAGCCAATCTGAATTTCTATTTCAGTAGCATAGCCAATCGGAATTGCCTTTTCAGTGGCATAGCCAATCTGAATTTCTGTTTCAGTAGCGTAGCCAATCGGAATTGCCTTTTCAGTGGCATAGCCAATCTGAATTTCTGTTTCAGTAGCATAGCCAATCGGAATTGCCTTTTCAGTGGCATAGCCAATCTGAATTTCTATTTCAGTAGCATAGCCAATCGGAATTGCCTTTTCAGTGGCATAGCCAATCTGAATTTCTATTTCAGTAGCATAGCCAATCGGAATTGCCTTTTCAGTGGCATAGCCAATTGGAATTGGCTTTTCAGTGGCATAGCCAATCAGAATTTCTATTTCAGTAGCATAGCCAATCAGAATTGACTTTTCAGTGGCATAGCTAATTAGAATTTCTATTTCAGTAGCATAGCCAATCGGAATCGCCTTTTCAGTAGCATAGCCAATCAGAATTTCTATTCCAGTAGCATAGCCAATTGGAATTTCTATTCCAGTAGCATAGTCAATCAGAATCGCCTTTTCAGTGGCATAGCCAATCTGAATTTCTATTTCAGTAGCATAGCCAATCGGAATTGTCTTTTTAGCAGCATAGCCAATCAGAATCATCATTTTAGCTGCATAGCCCATCAGAATCGCCATTTCATTTGCATAGCCAATTAGAACTTCTATTTCAGTGACATAGCTAATTAAACTCTACATTTCAGCAGCATAGCCAATCGGAACCGACTTTTTATTAGCATGGCCAATCAGAGTTTCTATTACAGTGGCATGGCCAATCAGAATTTCTCTTCCAGTAGCATAGCCATTCGGAATTGCCTTTTCAGTAGCAAAGCCAATTGGAATTTCTATTTTAGTAGCATAGCCAATTAGAATCTTTATTTCAGCAGCATAGCCAATCAGAATTGGCATTTCAGTAACATAGCCAAACAGAATCGCCATTTAAGTGGCATAGCCAATCAGAACCTCCATTTCAGCGATATAGCCAATCAGAATCGCCATTTCAGTGGCATAGCCAATCAGAATCGCCATTTTAATGATATAGCCAATCAGAACCGCTATTTCAGTTCCCAAACTGTAGAATGTTCATGCAAACATGGGCTAAATTCCAGACGCTGCTACTGTTTTATGCTACATACTTGGTCCATGTTTATAGATAGAAGATACATTTCAGCGTTGTTTCACTGCAGACTGATCATTAAGAATAGAGAAGTTTTGAATATATCGTTTATTTAGAAAATTGTAATGATGCCTGATGTGCGTTTGAGTACTGAATCACACTGACTTCAGCCACTTGACACACTTACATCTCTACATTTCAGCAGTTTGATTGTCTGTCGCCCAGAAAAAAAAGTCCTGTTTGCATGAAGTTTAGCTGGAACGAGAACAAGCAGCATCTCCTTCAGCTTCCTGGTACGGCTAGGTTGACAGCAGGCTCTGCATGGCCACATGGCTTTTCTGTAGGATTATAATGTAAATAAAAAGTAAACATTTTAAAATCCTCAGTTTTTTGAAAGAAGTCTTGGGCGAGAAAGCTCTGTGTTTGATACAACATCCTCTCAGAAATGTTTTCGCCAGGCTTGAGTGCTTTCTATCTTCAATGGTGTCGCCATTATGGTCTGGGGAATGTTTCATGGACCCGCTCATCCATGTGGAAGTCACTCTCAACCGATCCGGGTTTGGATCCATCCTTGCAGATCATGTACACCATACATGCTGATCGTCTTCTCTGAGGTGGATGGGATCTTCCAGCAAGACAATGTGCCACGTCACCAACTAGAAATGTCCCACACTAGAGAAAGACTTTCAAGAACTCCTAGTTCCTCAGACTTGAACACAATTGAGCATCAGTGGGACCACCTTGGATGGTAGTGTTGGCTCTATGGATGCTCCTGCACGTACCTTCTAGCAGCTGAGGGGTGCACTGCAGTTAGCATGGCTCTAGATACCTGTGACAACTTACCAGGACCTTATTGCGTCTCCCAGTCCGTCCAGCTGCTGTCCGGGTTTTTTGAATGGCTATAAATTAACGTGCTCATCTGTAGAAGACGTGTTATCTTATTTACACTGAGACAACACAGAGATGTGACTGTGTCCAGTGTTCATGATTTTCTCGTACCATGTTCTGTGATTCAGCTGAGGAAGTAAATAATTCATATCTAGCATGTCACACACCTTATGATATCCTTGAAGTCAGGTAATGTATTTAAAGATAAGAGAGAAATATGTAAATGAGATGTTCAATGGCTGGGTGTGTTTCTGTATGCTGGAATATTCTAGGACTGTTCTAGAGTCAGTGCTGTATATCAGGCAGCTGATGGGTTTTATCAGCTGTGTATGTGTATATACTGTGCTGGAGTACATGTGTGTCATGGTAACATCTGCATTGTGGACTGGGATGGTGGAGAGGTCAAAATAACACTACAGAGAGATGAAGGAGAGAGAGGAATGATGGAGGATGGAGGGAGAGAGAGAGTGAGAGAGGTAGAGCTGTGTGGTATGATATTTTGTGGTCTGCTGTGTCTAAGCTGGTTATCTCAGTGGGATGTGTGAATGGTGGTGTTGAGAGTGACCGCTGTCTCACTCTGTGATAAACTAACCTATTTCATAATTAATATATGTTCTCCCTCAGTAAAGGACCCAGCCACCACAGTTAGTTTACCCATCTATCTATCTATCTGTCTATCTATCTATCTATCTATCTATCTATCTATCTATCTATCTATCTATCTATCTATCTATCTATCTATCTTTGTTTACATTTTTTTTCTTTCTTTTCTTTGGATCTATCTATCTATCTATCTATCTAACTTTGTTTATATCCAATTTTCTTTCTTTCTTTCTTTCTTTCTTTCTTTCTTTCTTTCTTTGGTTCTATCTATCTATCTATCTATCTATCTATCTATCTATCTATCTATCTATCTATCTATCTAACTTTGTTTATATCCAATTTTCTTTCTTTTTTCTTTCTTTCTTTGGTTCTATCTATCTATCTATCTATCTATCTAACTTTATTTATATACAATTGTCCATTGTCTTTCTTTCGGTCTTTCTCTCTTTCTTTCTTTCTTCCTTTCTTTCTTTTTTTGTTGGTTATATCTATCTATCTATCTATCTATCTATCTATCTATCTATCTATCTATCTATCTATCTATCTATCTATTTATCTATCTGTCTTTGTTTACATTTTTTTCTTTCTTTTCTTTGGATCTATCTATCTATCTATCTATCTATCTATCTATCTATCTATCTATCTAACTTTATTTATATACAATTGTCCATTGTCTTTCTTTCGGTCTTTCTCTCTTTCTTTCTTTCTTCCTTTCTTTCTTTTTTTGTTGGTTATATCTATCTATCTATCTATCTATCTATCTATCTATCTATCTATTTATCTATCTATCTTTGTTTACATTTTTTTCTTTCTTTTCTTTGGATCTATCTATCTATCTATCTATCTATCTATCTATCTATCTATCTATCTATCTATATAACTTTATTTATATCCAATTTTCTTTCTTTCTTTCTTTCTTTCTTTCTTTCTTTCTTTCTTTTCTATCTATCTATCTATCTATCTATCTATCTATCTATCTATCTATCTATCTATCTATCTAACTTTATTTATATACAATTGTCCATTTTCTTTCTTTCTTTCTTTCTTTCTTTCTTTCTTTCTTTCTTTATTTGGTTCTATCTATCTATCTATCTATCTATCTATCTATCTATCTATCTATCTATCTATCTATCTATCTTTGTTTATATCCAATTTTCTTTCTTTTTTTTCTTTCTTTCTTTGGTTCTATCTATCTATCTATCTATCTATCTATCTATCTATCTATCTATCTATCTATCTGTCTATCTGTCTATCTATCTATCTATCTATCTATCTATCTATCTATCTAACTTTGTTTATATCCAATTTTCTTTCTTTTTTCTTTCTTTCTTTCTTTCTTTCTTTCTTTCTTTCTTTCTTTCTTTCTTTCTTTCTTTGGTCCTATCTATCTATCTATCTATCTATCTATCTATCTATCTATCTATCTATCTATCTATCTATCTATCTAACTTTATTTATATACAATTGTCCATTTTCTTTCTTTCGGTCTTTCTCTCTTTCTTTCTTTCTTCCTTTCTTTCTTTTTTTGTTGGTTATATCTATCTATCTATCTATCTATCTATCTATCTATCTATCTATCTATCTATCTATCTATCTTTGTTTACAATTTTTTTCTTTCTTTTCTT